>JACJUY010003507.1:0-27887 GCA_014220935.1 Platorchestia sp. MABIK
TATTGTTTGATGACTGCCGATATGTTTAACTTATAAAATATCAGTATTAACTCTGTATTCAAGTTCAAAGCTTGTAAATAGTAAATTATGAATTGAATTTGTGTGGGTTATTTTTTGTTCACAACTCCATGGGTGATACTGTCAGGTTATCTCAGTAATAGATAGGCTTGAGGGACTTCCATCCATTGTTCCTATTATGGTTTTTATGTTCTCTTTCTTTCTTTACTTTCTCTTCTTAATCTTTTTACCCTCTTCCTTCCTAATATGCTGTTTTTATATGCAGGCTATTCTGTGTAGCAACACACCTTTTGTAGAAAAAAAACATTTTTAACTGTGCATTCTAAAAGATCTTTTATTTATATATTGAGATTGCTTTTTTATGGCTAGAGTCTTTAATTAACTGGTACAATGATAATCTAAGATCATCTAAATGAGACTGAGCCATGGTCTGGTATGCCAATTGCTGGAGCTGGTTCTCATACAAAGGTTCACTTGTAAATCACTGGATGATTTAGTGCAGTTCTCCTTAAGGGGACCAAATGGTTTTTTCTCATGAAATTTCAAAAATTAATTGAAAGTACTTCAGGAGCAAAATAAGCTAGGAGGGATTCACAACATGTTTAGAACATTCGAATGGACGTTCAGAGCCCTAAAATGTTTCAAATATGCCCATTCCCCTCTCCTCCGCCCCCTCAAAGGGAAATTTCTAAAAAATCTAATTTTTCAGTCAATATTGTACATAGAGACAATTATTTTTTTTTATTTGGTTCACAATGAATTGATTTACAAAGTTGAAATCCAGTTTTTTGATATCACTTAAAAAATTTAAAAAATAATTGAATTTCAAAAAATTTTATTTTCAAATTTTTTTTCTTTACATGGCAATAAAAAAATTTTTAATCAACTTATCAAAAAGCTACATCTTAGATTTATAGTACTCACCTTGATCTTAAGGATGCAAAAAAAGATCTTCTTCATAATTGAAAAACTGTAGGAGAAATTGAGCCGCACAACCAAAAGAAAACTTGTTCTGAGAAAAGGGCGTTCCACTTCTCGATTATTTCTCCAAGAGTTTTTCACTTATGGAGAAGGTCTTTTTTGCATCGGAAAGATCAAAGTGTGTACTATAAATCTGCGTAGTAGTTTTTTGATAAGTTGATTAGAAAATTTTTTGTTGCCATGTGAAGTAATCACTAGAAAATAAGTCTATTATGTTTCAATAATTCAAACACTTCTTAAATTTTTTTTTAATTGATGTCTAAAAGCTCAATCTTAACTTTGTACATCAATTCATAGTAAACCGAACAAAAAACTAATCGTCTCTATGTACAATATTGACTGAGAAATTAGGTTTTTTAGAAATTTCCCTTTGAGGTGGGGGCAGAGGGGTAATGGGCAAATTTAAAAAATTTTAGGGCTCTAAACGTCCATTTGAATGTTCTAAACATGTTGTGAATCCCTCCAAGCTTATTTCGCTGCTGGGATATTTTTTATTAATTTTTGAAATTTAATGAGAAAAACCGTTCGGTCCCCTTAAGTACTGGGATGCTTGGTAGGAGCCTGTTATGCTCTAATCAAGGTTTCCAAATAGGAGTGGATGGGGCAATGAAGCACATCTTATTATTTGAGAACATGAAGCATTGGGGTCAGTGATCAGCTTATTCTCAGCTGTGCTATTTGACATCAAAGAGAACATTGTTGTGCAAAATTCCTATTGCGTTTGTGGGGTTGAATTGGGTTGCTGTTTTTAACCCTTTGCTTCCCAACACTCAAATAGTTAAGGGAAAAGTATTCTAAGATAATTGCAGTCATTACCCTGAAATATCAGCAAAATTGCTCTAGCATGTTTTTTTTCTGTATAAGCTGGTGCTTACTTTCTTTTTAAATTGAACACAAAATGGTCAAAAAATCTAAGACAAAAAGTTTCAATTGAGTTTTTACTTAATTTTATCTGTAAATATATGTATGCATGAAAAACTTGCTTGAGTTAAATACAAAAGGTATTAAATGTATTGCATAAACCATGAAGCTTACACTTAGTGGATATCAATAGCAAATTGCACGTGTCAAACTTCTGGAATGTCTAAAAACATAGTTGCAGGAATACTAAGAATTGCCCTAATTTTGACATTTAGTTCAAATTATTTCCCTACTTGTTAAGGGTTAATAGAAGTGGCTTGTTTGTAGTTTTTCATGTGTGGAAAGAGTTCAGCGTACAAATGTTTCAAAGGATAGGAATTTAATTGGTTTTCTTGTTGATGGTTGATACTTGTACATGCTTTGAAAACTTTGTGTAATGTAGTTTCTAGTGGAATTAAGATTTTATTCATATGTGTGGCAAAGGTCAGTCATTTAATGAAAAAATTGTAATATTGGTATCAAAAATTGAGGAAGATTATAAGTTGAAACTGAAATAAAGTATTTTCTTCTGTAAAACCCACATTTTAACTAATCCTAGCCCAGTTCTTCTTTTCATTTTGAAATACTGTGTATGGAATTATATGCAAGATAAGATTTGCATTATGAATTAATCTGGTCATGTAAAGCTGATAGCTTAGATCTATCATTCATTTTTGTTGTCTTCATTTCTTGCAAAGTTGCACATCCACTTTTTATATCCTTGGAGCAAGGATAAAAAGCCAAAACATTCGTTCTACAGTGTGCGGCTGATCCTGCTCCACGGAGAAGAAGGCGCTCACAACCCTGCCACTAGAGGCAGTGATGCAGGTCTCATCAGCCCAGCTGCCTCCATCCAGTCCTGTTGTTTGCTGGGTGGCTTGCCTGACCAGCGATTCCTGGACCTGCTCTTTGACTCCCTTGTGCTGCTCCTTAGCATTGATGCTCTCACCAACATCACCAGCATTGAGAGGCTCAAGAAAGACATGAAGGTGAACACTCGGCACTCGTTCAGATACTATGAGCAAACGTTTATTCAATTCTCATATTATTTAGAGACAGGAATGTCAGTGCCTTTTATTTGGTTATATGATGTCATGTATAAATTTCATAATCAAGTAATATCCAAACTACACAATATAGGTGACTCCAGTTGTCTACCATTTAAGTAGATATTACACAATGTAATTTCACTACACAATGTATTGTTTTAGAAATCTTATGCATAAAATAAAAAGGAGAACCAAAATAAAAGGAAATATACTTTTAATTGGAAACGTTTTGGAATCTCTGATTCCATCATCAGTGTATTGTTTCTTATGAGGAACTTGAGGAACATTTTCATGCAAGGGCAGGCCACTGATCATGCCAGCTGTAGTCATGAAATGGGTATTATTGAGGGGTATGCTTTACAAATAGTATGGGATAATGTCACTTCTGTTGTCATTTTTTTGACCAACTAGAAATTGCAATAAGTTCGATCTTTTCAAGTCCATGTTCTTTCATTGGTTTTTGTTCTAAACTTTAGAATTAGTTTTTCTTTGCAAAAAATTTAAACCATTTCTGACATCATTACAGTGCAGTGTGAAACCAATAAACCTGTAGCATTTTTTGTTCTTTGATGTTTTAGTGTGGTGGCTTCATTTCTGGTTATCATTGACTAGACCTTGTGAGTGCATTTATTTGAAAAAAGAAAACGATTTCATAAAATAATGTTAAATCATGTTACACACCTCACAATTTTTTAAATGCTTACTGGCTTCTAAGTCTACAACATAAATAGGTTTCAAAGTTTGAAGCTGTTGGCTTCTTCAGAGTGCAAGGCTGCAGGAAGTAATTTTTAATGTATACTTGCCAACTTATTACATGGAAGTTACTAAAGATGTATGTGGGTACAACCTATACCTCATATAATGTAATTGTAATTGAATCAACCCTCTTGACGTCTTATAGTTTCAGGCCTCCTGATAAAAAAGGTTCCACTTCAACTATCAGGACAATGGACAATGGACAATTTTAGGATGATTTGTTCCATCCAGAAGACCATAATTCATGAATCTATTTTCTTAGTTTCTGAAAGAGTTTTCTCCCTCCGTGCACAGCTTCAAGTTTTGGATATTAGCCATTGTAGACACAAAGAGGAAATGGCAAGTTACAGAACCCTAAAATTATTTTAGGGTGTTGCATTTGAATACATTGTGCAAAATGTCTTACTTGCAGTGTTATCTTAAGAGGTGAAGGGTTATGTTTCAGAGCAGTATTTGTTGATGCTCTACCATTAAGTACACTCAATTTCTGTTGATGAATGGCAAGTAAGTGTACGGCACACATACTTGCACAGCACACAACCTACCTGCTGCATAACACATACCATTTCCCTTACATACCTACTGCACAGCATCGAACATAATGTAGAACAGATAATGCCACATACGAGTAACAAGTGGCATATAACATCACCCATTTCTGCCAGGTGTGTTACCCCCTGCTGGACGTGCTGCTGGAGCGCTGCGTGGCTGACAGCAGCTGGAAAGGTGCCCCTGCCATGGGGCCCGGGCCGCTCTTCTCCCACCTCGTCCAGTGCGCCGACACTGTGCTGCCACCTGATAATTATAACCTCCAGGTGTGATGGTGCTTGCCAGGCATATGATCTATGTGTATTGTGATTTCTTTTTTTTTTAACCCTTTACCGTAAAAGTAGATTTCAAAGTCCACTTTCATAAACAGCTCTAATGTATTTTATTCCTTGTGAAATTCGTGCCCTAACGTGTTCTTCAAAGTTTGCTGTCGGTTGGCAGTCGCTTCCTTTTTGTGATGTTGGTGACTACATGATGCTGGTGCCAGTTTAATGATGGAGTTGTGATAACGATAGTAAAAGTACAAAATACGGACGTTGAAGGGTTAATTTGAGATGCATAGTGTCAGTTTGATTAGATACAAAGTGGATCCTTGTAGAATGTCACACCTCAAGGTGTGATGTTTACTGATTGGGTAGACCTATTGATGTAATTTTTTATCCTTTTTTTAGATGTTAGATCTCAAGCATCAGTTAGAATATGATACCAAAGTGGGTCGTTATGGAGATCACACTTCCAAGTGCGATCTTTGTTGCCCGGTGTGAACTCTCCCCTCAGGGGGATACAACTATTGTATCTATGGGAATTAGCACTCCCAGGGAGAAAATGTGAGGACCTGAGCTGAGAGTTAGGTAGGCCTTTTTTTGAAATAAAATGTTTTTGTTCTGTTAATGACGAACTTTTTTCGGTTCACGGCTGTCCTGTTTTTCAGTTCATTATACTTTCTTCTTCAACTTTTAATTTTGTTTTATTAACTTCTTTCTCAACTTGCTGTTTCTATACACCTTGTACATAGATTCCGCATTCCCTTAACTCCCTACTCAACAGTGCCTTCTTCCTTCCTCTCTTTGGAACGTCTTTGTTGGGGTTAAGGTGGCTCAAACTAACCTCTAATCTAATCTGTTCACTAAGGAAGTTTGAAGTAGCCTAAAAGCAAAGCTAAGGTGATGCTGCTTTCAATGCTACAGAATGTTGGAAGCCAAGAACTGAAGAGAGAAGTAATGGAGAACTTGAAATATCACATTTCTGCAAAAAGAAGAGCAGAGATGAAATTTGACAAATGTTTGCATCAAGGATATAGAGTGAGAAATTTTGTATGAGAGTATTTATCTGCATTATCATGTGTGTGCACAATGTTCAAGTTCAATCGAATGTTCAAGTTCAATTAAGTTTAATGTTCAGTCAACCAACGTCCTTTCTGATGGACTTAGGAAGTCATTCACATTGTTCTTATATTCCAAATGCTTTGATGAAAAGTTCACGCCGCCTGGGGGTTCGTGAATAGAATTTTACGAAAAATTACTGTGACATTTTGTTCTTAAGCAAAATATTTTTCCGTTACTGGTTCAACACCTTTCCCAACAATTTTTTGTTAAAAACGTTTCTTTTTCAGACTAATTTTTTTATTTCGTTTCTAAATAGTATTTTTGATCCTGGTTATGAAAACAGTTCGTAATTATTTTTTATTCCCATTTTTGAGGTAAACTTTTATTTTGAAACCTTTGTCGGCAAAAACGAGTCACCCCCCTCCTCTTCACTTGTCGAGAAATAGTCCTTGTCTGATGAACTGGCGGAGTTATCAGAAGTATTCAAGCTTCTGAGGGAAGGTTCATATTCACTATCTTCCGTTGAACCAGACATTTGCGATATAACATTTCAAAATTCTACAAAAAAATGAATGCAAATGTGGATGCAAACAACACTCATCCGATGACAATGGCTGTTGGAGCAAGTCTAGTAACAATGCCCTTGAAATCCCACAGCTCTACCCTATTGCCTCTGGCAGACGTACGATTTGACGAGAATGCCCGTTTCACACGTAGAATGGCTTACAAAGGCTTAAAATCGACGAGTATATACATATGTAGCTGGATTTTGAAGGTAAAGTTTTAGACAAGTATACTCGTCGACGACTAAAAAAAAACATTTTGTGAAGACGAGTATACACGTTTCTGCCGGGGAAGGGGTTAAAAAGGCTAGGTAACAAGTGCTGATGTACATAAAACTTTGGGAGAAAATCCCGGTATGACACAACAGTTAAAAACTTAATTTCAATGCATGCAGGGGTTGTGCAAAGCAAGGTTCCCTCAGCGGTATACAGTTATTGTATCTATGGAAATTAGCATTCTCGGGGGGAAAATGTGTAATGATCAAGCTGAGAGTTAAGTAAGCCTTATTGTTGAAATAAGTGTTTTTGTTGAGGACCACCTTTTTTCGGTTCACTGCTGTCCTGTTCTTCAACACCTACTACTTTCTGCTTCAACTTTTATCATGTTTCATGAACTTTCTTAATTTACTGTTTCCATGCCCCTTCTGCATAGATTCCGCATTCTCGTATCTCTATACTAAATAGTGCCTTTTTTAGTGGTTAGGGAGGCTTAAACAAACATATAATCTAATCTAATGTGAATGCGTGTTTGAGTTATGCAGAGCGAGGTACAGAAATGGAGCGAGCTGGAGTGCAGCAGCAGCTACTCGTGCCTGCTGAGCAGCTGCGGCCGTGTGCTGGCCGGGTCGCGGTCGTACTGGACGCTGTCGTGCACCGAGCTCGTGCTGCTGCCTCTGCTGCTGCTCACCACCGCCGCTCCCAACACCGCCCGGGACGTTCCTGTCTACCTCCCCAACAAGAGCCCCAAGGTGTGAAGCTCACACTGTTGTGTCCCCTCAGGGGGATACAACTATTGTATCTATGGGAATAACCGCGCCGAGGGGGTTTATGTGAGGTACCGAGCTTAAGGTTAGGTAGGCCTTATTTTTGTTGAAATAGAATAGGTATTTTGTTTTGTTACGGGACCATCTTTTTTCGGTTCAGTGTTGTCCTGTTTTTTCAGCACCTACTACTTTCTTCTTCAACTTTTATCTCGTTTCATGACCTTTCTTAGCTTACTGTTTTTATGCACCTTGTACATAGATTCAGCGTTCCCTAAACTCCATACTAAATGGTGCCTTCATTTTTTTGAACGTCTTTATTTTGGAAAAGGGAGGCTAAAACTTTCTTTAAGTTAACCAATCAACACTGTTATGTTGCATGTAGCTCACACTGGTGAATTGTATGTAGCTAATGAGGTGCTCTATGAGAGCTGTGTAGTCAATCCTATAGTTTTAAAAGCTTCGAACTGTGCAGGTATAATTAGTTCTTGTTATTCTTAACTTGAATCAAGCATCGTTTTAGTTATATTATTAGGGTTAATTTTTATTCATTTGTATTGAGGTTGGCGCAAGATGATCCATGACTCGAGGGTCCACTGTAGTTGTGCTAAAGTGTTGCTCTGTTGTGTTTGAACTGTAGCGTTGTATTTAAATGAGCCTCCCTCAAGTGCAGTATCACAAAGTAGGACGTTGGACGTATTGAAGCATTTTTGGAATTAATTTTCGTCCTTGGTGATAGTTTCAAGACATTAAAAAAAAAAATTGGAAAATGTCCCTTGAAGTTTTGTTTTTCTGCTAATGAAGGACGTCATGAACCCGTTTTTAATAAATTCAGTGGTATTTACTTGGTTATCTCTTCAGTAAGTGCTGCAAGAAAGAATTATCGAACTGTTCAGTTATAATTTTCGAATTATTCTAGCATGCTGCGTGTGACGATATTATCGGTAAAACTGTGACATTAATTATGCTTTGTTCTCAGCTTGTCCCTATATTAGTGTGAGCGAGGTAGACCCTTTTTTGCAAATAGAACAGGTTTTGTTTTGGTTCATTGCTATTCTTTTTTAATTTTTTTTTTTTTTTCTTCTTCGAATTGAAAATTTTCTTTCATAAACTTCTTTTAGTCGTACTGTTTTTATGCATAGAGTGTGAGGATAGGATACTCCTTATGAATGGATTCCCCATTAACTTGATATCATTCTTAATAATACCTTACTCTTTCCCTCTTAGGGGGATACAACTATTGTATCTNTTTTCAGAACCTCTGATTTTCCTCTTCAACTTTTATTTTATTTCATGAACTTCTTTCTCAATTTACTGTTTCTATGCCCCTTCTGCATAGATTCCTCATTCTCTTATCTCCATGCTAAATGGTCCCTTCCTCCTTCCTCTCTTCGATACGCTCTTTTTTGTAGCGGTTAGGGAGGCTTTAACTAACCCATAATCTACACCTTGCTCTTTCGTCTCTTGTGAATATCTTCCTAGTCGTAAGGCAGTCTTAAACCAACATATGATCTAATTTGAGCCATTTTCGTGTAATATAAAACAATAGTAGTACACGTATTATATATAATATAAATGATGCTTTGTTGTCAGGTCCCATTCCGTCTGCTAGGCGTAAAGCTAACGGGCCTCGTGTGGTGCGCCTCAGTGTGTGGCCCGACTCCGTCGTTGGCGCACGTGTTGCGCTCCGCAGCTGTGTTTTGGAGCCCCTACTATGCTGGCATCGAAACGCTTGCTGCCACTCAACCCTACAACATCACCGCTGCAGTCAAGCAAACTCTGGACAAGGCGGTTTTGGGGTCTGTATCTACTGTAGTCTACGGGTTCTTGGGCTAATGCATGTAGTACTAAAGTAAACGATCTGCCTTACATGATCGTCTTTCATACAGCTCAGAGATTATTTTAATTAGGTTGGTTATTGAAATGAAAATGTCAGTATTTCTCATGCATCTATAGCCTCGCTGTGAGGACCTGTATCCAGGACATGAGAAGAATAGGTAGAGAATTGGCTGACTGTTCTGAACGATTTTGATTTTTCAGTTTGGGTTTTGATGGAAAGAAATACTAATTATTTGACCTCTGGTAGGAGCATTTTCAGAACGGCTGATATTGTGGCCAAGCCTGTTATTGAAACATCTATTATTTCCCTTGACTAATGCTGAAAACTTGATGTGACAGATCCCCTCAGGGGGATACAACTGTTGTATCTATGGGAATTAGCACTCCCAGGGGGACTATGTGAGGGCCCGAGCTAAAGGTTAGGTAGGCTTCCTTTTTGTTGAAATAAAATAGGTTTTTGTTCTGTTACGGACCATCTTTTTTCGGTTCACTGCTGTCCTGTTTTTTCAACACCTACTACTTTCTTCTTCAACTTTGATCTAGTTTCATAAACTTCTTTCTCATCTTACTGTTTCTATGCCCTTTCTGCCTAGATTCCACGTTCCCTAAACTCCATACTAAATGGTGCCTTCCTCCTTCCTCTCTTTGGATCGCCTTTGTAGCGGATAGGGAGGTTTAAACTAACTAATAATCTAATCTAATCTGATGTGTCATATAAAAATACAAACATTTATACGGGCACACAAACACACTCAGACAATTATTATTTGAACCAGTTTACTAAATCCGTTAAAAATGACGGGATTCGATATTTTCTTCAGAGTTTAGACGAATTTCCGAGATGTGAATGACAAACAAATACATCCATCCTAATAATAGTTTCGATTAAATATTCTTGTACATGTGCACTGGTGAAACTCGTGTCACAGACAAGGTCATACCAACAAACCAAGATGGACCAACCAATTTAATGTGTTCAATCAGATTTCCATTGCAGTAACATAGGAGAAATTACACACAAAAGTATAAACTTATTTATTTATAAATTTAAGGAGGCACCTGGCCTTTCATTGTGTAGTATTTGTTTAATTACCCGAGTTTGAGAAATATTCTCCTTGCTCTCTAGTTTTGTGTAAGATGAGTTGTCAACAGCGATGGTGTGTGTGGAATTTGAATTCTTGCTGCTGTAGTATTTGTGCTGACTATTTTTGAGTATTTTGGTGAAGTGAGCAAAAGAGGCTTGCCTATTTGCTGTCGATTAAAATATGTGGAAAAGCACACGAGCTTGTGGTAAATTTTTGGACACTTCCATTTTCGGGTCTTGCTGTTTGTTTGAAATATCTCTAAGCATCGGAGAGAGGAATTGTTCCCTTATTCAGGGGTAAACCAGCAAGTTATCAAGCTTGAGTAAATGGGGGCCTATAAATTGAGGGGCAGTGACTATGATAAGTGTTAAATGTCTTTCAGTTGTGTACTTGCTCTGTAGTTCATGGCTAACGGTTGCCACCATTTCAGTGACTTTGTCAAAAATGTAGAAATTCGTCGGGGAACGAGTGAGTTATTAGACTTCAAGTGACAAGCATTCTTTTGTTCGACGATTGAAAGCAGAAAAAACACTTAATTTAAATTCAAACGAGGGGAAACTGGTACTTGGTTAGGAATATCCTGAAAGTGATCTAGATTCTTACCATTATGGTGAAGTGTCTGACAACGAGCGCGAGCATAGTGTAGACGATGATTGATCTGACGTGCCTCTGCTCAAGGAAGAAGTGATGAACATTCATCTGTAAATAATGTAGTTCTAGAATGGTTTGATAGATTGACAGGTCAGGACATGTCTTTGTTTTTAAGGAAGTAGTGATAAAGATTCACTTACAAGTGATTCAGCTGGAGGATGATTTGAAAGATTTTCTGATCCAAACGTAGAATTAGCGTGTGATAATGATAATGTAGGTCCAACCAACATTCCAGATCATTTCACAAATAAATACAACTCCATTGACTTTCTTAACATATTCATAGACGAAGTGCTTTTGGTGAATTTATGCAACATGATCAGCTTGTGAGTGGCTCAAGTGCGAGATCAAATCCTTTATTCTTGTAATGGTAAAAATTTTAGCCATTTCTATGCAAGACATGTAGGTTTTCGTAGGCATTAAACTTACGCTGGAGCATGTTTTTTTGAAGCAGTCAGAGTATGCTAGCCGAGAAAGAGCGTGTGTGATTTTAGGCTTCTTCGCTCGGGAGCTCAGTCGAATTTATCTAATAGGGTTTGAGGGCGAGCGCTTACAAAGTTAAGGCTGAATTATAAATGTATTCCACCGCATGGTGCAGTAGATACCGATTGCTGAATGAGCATTTCCTGTTACAGAAGGTTCTTCATCAGATTTTGTATAGGAATTAGGTTTCTTTTCTGATGCCTACTCTAGTGAAGACATTGCCTCTCCACATGTACCTCACATGAATGTTTTCAATCCTTTATCTATTTTATTTGACAGTTTTTGTCTCAGTGAGATGCTTCTCACTGCTCTGATAATTCTTCTTTAGGTACTATGTTCATATGCTGGATATATAACGCGAAAAGAGAGTCTCAAGTAATGTGCATTGTTTCTTTGCTTTTCGTCTTAATGGTATCAGTGTTCTAATTAAGACCATTATTTTGTGACATGTTCATCAGCAATGTGTGCATCCATGTACAGTGACTGCAAAAAATAGCGATGACGCATCGATTTTACTCGTTTTCTCATGACGAAAAATTCAAAGAACTAGTGGATTAAAGCCCACATCACTGTTCCTTACATACTACACTACGCTATGCTTCAGTAAACTGCCTAGGCTCGATAAAGAGTGAATTTTCTATATGTTGCGCTTCAGTGCAACTTTTTGCAGTTCCTCTCGAAATTTTCTGAACAGAAAATGACCCATGCCCTCAGTCTGTCACCACCAAGAATGTTGGCGGGGTCCTAAGCAGACTATTGTCTGCACTGATTAGATCCTCTGACGAGGAGTGTTACAAATCCTGGTATAACAGCTGCTAGCTCTAAGAACCACCATGTTAGCTTTCTTATAAACGTTTTGCGAATGATCATTCTGCCTAAGGAAGATCAGGTTCTGCTAGCCGAATCCATTTCTTCGGGGTGATACAACTATGCATTATATCTATAGAAATTTGCACTACCAAGGGAAAAATGTGTAGTTCTGAACTTAGTTAGGCAAGTGTTCTTTTTGTTGAAATAGAATTTTTTGTTGAGGACTTTTTTTTTCGGTTCTCTGCTTATTTTTCAGCGCTTCTTTCTTCTTAAACTTTTATCTTGTTTCATACCCTTCCTCTCAACTTACTGCTGTTTCTATGTGTGAGGAGGATGCGTGTTCTCTTGTGTAGGAACACATTATGCATAGATTCCCGGATTCTTTGTGTTTATCGGGCACTCTGTTGTAGTCAGGCTTAAACCACCTTATAATCAAATAATTTAATAATCGCCGGTTCTTCGAAGAAAATTTTTTTCTCTACAGAAAAGTTATTGCATAAAATAATTATTAGACATCAGGCTATTAGCTGGAGGGGATGTTCAAAAACGGAAGCATGTTTACGTTGGTCGGAAATGGCTTCAAGATCGTTGGTAGCTTTGGTGATGTACTCAGATAGTAATCTTGTTTCACAGTAACTGTTGAAACTGAAAAACACCCAAACGGTGTGGTTGTGTGATGCCTTGTGTTGTAACAAGGGAAGGGGGGATTTATTTCCTTTTTTTTCGTAGAAAAACCTGGGCAGGGGTGGACTTGATCAATTCGTGTTTCGTCGTCCAAAAGTCTTCAATGTTATGTTTTTTGTGTCCCCTTTAAACACATGCATTTGCAGATTCTTCGGTTTTTTTTAATATGTCACATAAATAGTGTTGTTCTCAAAATTTTAATTCAAATTAGAATTGAATTAGGACACCTAGTCTGTTACAATGACTGTCAAAACTTAGTTAAGAGAATTTGCGTGTAATCTGCGGGTTAGGCATAAATGTTTTTAAAAATTTTGGTTCATGTTCTTACCAGTTAAAAACTGAAGGTTTTGTGAGCTCGTTTATTATGCCTCAGCTGTGAATAAATATTACATATAAAAGGTTTATTTATGAACATTGTTTGAGGTTCATCACGTTTTCTTTTAGACGTGTGCAACTCACTTTTACTTTGGTATAGTGCTTCCACGTATTCACTCATGATTTACTTGCAGGTTGTTGGTGATTAATCAAGAAAGCAAGCGCTGCATATCGTGTGTGCATTTAGGGAGCTCTGGCCGCAGCAAGACAGAAACAGTCTCTCCCACTTCTCAACACGAGTCAAATAGTGACACTCTCACGTCTTCCAAATCCAAGAAACCATCTTCCCCTTTGCCTCCTCCTTCTCACTCCAGCACTCTCCGCTCTTCTAGCGGAGCTCATTCCAATACACTTCGTTCCAGTGACGGACACTCTAACACTTTACGTTCCAGTGGCGGAACTCACACCAACACTCTTCGTTCCAGTAGTGATGCGGGAGGGACGGCTGTACACACGTACCAAACCGCTGAGGCGAATATCACGGCTGTTGCTGGTCCCACTCGTGCCTTGAGTCCGTCATCTAGACCGATGAGTCCTTCTCAAACCCCTCAGCACACTCTGACCCGACAAAGTAGAGCCAAGTCTCCAGCATTTGCTTCTAGGGCGAAATCGCCCAGTGCAGCATCTAGAGCTAAGTCTCCAGATGTAGGAAAAAGAGCAAAGTCTCCTGCTGCAATATCCAGAGCAAAGTCGCCTGATTCCGGGCTGAGGATGAAGTCCCCCGTGCGAGCTACGACTGGGAAGGCACTGCCAGGCGGACCCGTTGTAACTACCATCACTCCTGCTTTCAAGATGGCTGCATTGGCCAGTGTTTACAGGAGCACAGCGCACTTGTTCTTGACGTCTGCTGCGTCTAAAGCTGATGCTACTACTTCAGTGGTGAGGCAAATAGGCTTTGTGTACTTCTGCTGATTTATTTACAAAGGTACAAACAAAATTTGTACTCTGCCAACTATAAAATATTCGTGCATTCATCACATGTTAACGGAGTTTGAGAGTATAATGAATGAATATTAATATCCTCCTTATGGTTATTTGGTGTGATCAGATAATATACCTCCTGCCTTCTCTGAAATATTGTAGTTATATTTCACTTCGGAATTTCCGGCCACGTTTTCTCCGTTCAGAAGAACACAACTATTGGGTCTGTGGGAATTAACGCTCCCAAGAGAAAAATGCGAGGTCCCGAACTGATATGTAGGCCTTCTTTTTGTTGAAATAAAATGTTTTTTTATTTTGTTAAGAGCATTTTTTGATTCATTACTGTCTAGTTTTTCAGCACCTCTGACTTTATTTTTCAACTTTTATCTTTAGTGTTTCTATGTGAATGATATTCTGTACGGGAACACACTCTGTGCTTTAGATTCTGCGGTTCCATAACTCCATGCTAAATAGTGCCTTCATCGTGCCTCTCTTTAAACATCTTTGTTGTGGTAAGGAAAGCTGAAACTAACATAAAATATATTAGTTGCAATTTTTTCTACTCAATATGCGGAGAAGGTTACGGGATAGTTTTTGGGAAGGATTAAACTGTTACTTTCATTATCCCAGTTTTTGGGACAATTTAAAGCAAATTAATGGAGCGGCAGGATAGTCGTCTCCAAATTTCGGACTGGATATCTTAGAGCTGACATTGCAGTTTGTAGCGTGACAGTCCAGCAAAACTGACAACCTTATCACTTTAAACGTTTTAGAGTTATTGTTTTTTAATGTAGCATTACGCTCTCGGGTGTGTATTTGTAAGTGATCTTATTTATTGGGTCGTCTATTGAAATAAATTATAATGTAATTTTTTTTACTTTGTTAATGCACTGTAAAGTGTCTGTGGGTTAACTTCTGTGTATCCCACAACATTCAGAATGTTGAACTGAGCGAGTTTCAAGCTACCTTGCAGTAGATCAGTGGTAATCATTGCGCGGCTCTCGAAAAATGTGTAAATAAATTAATTAATATATAATTTATATAATCTACACTAACTTGCAGCAGCTACGGCTCTTTCAATCAATGCGTTCAACCGAAGTGGCCCTCATGCAAAAATTAGACATCATTTCTCTGTTGTGCTCAAGTGGAAATACGTTTTTGTTACGGAAACTCGATTTTCTGGAGTTCAATGAAACTTCATGTCTATAAATGTACCCTCATGAATGCGTGCAAAAACTTTTACTATCTGTGCCGGCAGGCGGTGGAAGGGCACACAGTGAAGGAGTCGTACGTGTGGTGCGGGGCGTGTCGTGTGTACGTGATCAAGGCGTCCTCTCTCCTGCTGCTCGTGCTGCTACCGTCGGCCTTGCCGCACCCTCTCGCTCGGTAATGTCTACGTCGCAGAAAAGAATAGCTGTAGGGTTTTCGCAACGAATGAAAAGTAGATGTAAACTAGTAAAACCTAAGCCTAGATTAGGTTGTGAACTATTCATCAAGTTTAGGTCACTGAATTTAATTTGTTCCTAAACAGGCGATGAACAGGAGGGGATTAGTGCATGTATGTGTTCCATTGAGTTTAGCCTACGCTTTTAAAAAAATAATTTTCACGCAAATGAAGTTTCAATCTTGAAAATAGTTAATGTCGAGGGCTGTTTTCCGGCGTTGCATTGGTTTGTGGGGAAGATATAACTTTTTGGTCGCTCATCATAAACGGGGCCTGGAACAGTTGTATATTAACTAGTTCGTCTTCATACTACCCCGTTATATTCAAGATGGCATGTATTTACGCAGGGCTACCATCAAGTAGGTTGTGACAACCAAATTCTAAAATACCTTATATCGGTTTTTAGATTGTAATAGGTGTTCTTAACTGTTTCAGAAAATATTTCACAATGCTGAACGTTGAAGTGAAAGGGTCTCGCCGGTAGATTCGTCCATGTAAAAAAATCATAGTCTTTTTCAGAATGTTTTGGTTGTTACAGGCGTAAAGATTTAGTATCTAAAAATTGATAGATCCAGTCTCGTAAATAACGAGAAGCTCTAATAAATTTTGAAATAATAACTTGGAAGCCTTGCGCTTTGACTCGCTAAAATATAAATTTATTCAGACAACGAGCCCGTCCATGGCAAATAGGGATTGTCAAAGTATTCAAATTGAGTATTGCCTTGAAGTACTCAAGTCCAAATTCGTGCCTTAAGAACAACTCCTTCAAATCTCTAATACTTAGATCGAGAACTAACGTTAACAAAGTGTATTAACGGGAATAAAATTATAAGGTAGTTTGATATTGTACAACCGCAGTAATAGTAACACATGAATTTAATAGTTTCAAAACATGAGTACGAAATGTTTCTTTCCAGGAGTGTGAGCTATAAAACATTGGACGTCTTCTTGAAAAGCAAGACACCGAAGTTATGATACCTGCTTCTGTCAGCGCTGCCTCTTCGGGGTAAGACTTTAAAATTAATGTGTGCGAGCACACTCAGTGACAGTCGGTGGTGTATTTAGGCCATGTGAAGCGCGTGTTCTTTTCTAGAGAAGACGATAAATGATTAAACAAAATGTGAAAAATGTTACGCAAAATTTCGTATTAGTATTTTATTTTAAAAACAATTAAAACGGAGCTACAAAATTTATGTAAAATAATCTTGCAACGTTTCGCCAAAATAAAAATTAAAAACATTGTAAAAGCCTTTTGCAGGGTTGTTTACCTTGTTAGCGAGTTAGAAACAGCAATATGCCTCCATTGCTAATATCTCTGGCATGTTTGCGTTTTAACAGATTGATGACAACAGTAGGCTGAGAGTATAAATTTATCGGCCAGAAGAATGTTACCATTCAACTCCGTACGGAGACGAACTGGCATGTGAGCAAATTGGTAAGCGTTTGGCTCAGATGTATTACTTAAAATTAATTTACGCCTTATTCGTGCAAAATTAAATGCATTCGCAGTATTGTTGGCATACCCTACGCGATTTCCTAGGTAAAATAGCGTACACTAGATCGCTTGTGTAAAATAACAGTATTATAATGGTCATAGTGCAAGCCAATGACGAGAGATTCTGTCAATCACAGAGGGTGTTTCAAAAAGTCCACTACGCTCGTCTGGTGTTCAAAACAAAAGCAGCGGTTATAATGGCTACGAGTAAAACAAGTGACCTATCTTGTCCTGAGTAAAACATTTTTGTTACGGCTGGTCGTGGCTCCTCGGAGCTGACACATTAGCTCGACGATATCGCTGTGCCACTTGTATTCACCAAAAACTGCCTGAAGCTGTACCGCCGGGTGGTTGGTTTACTTTCACTGAAGACCTGACAGCCGTGCAACTTTCTGAAATGGAATAAACCAAATGAGAAATGCTTCGTGTAGGAAACTTTGTACCTGATTGTTTTTTAAATTTCAATTGATACATTTGAGATAGTGTATCAACGAATTCGCGTGCGGATAATTTTAGTCTCATTTTCAGTCCCTATCCGGACAGTATTATTATCGAAAGTGTCGTTTTGTTCGAAACGCGCGGTGTTGTAATTATGTGCTACATCAAATACGTTGTACACATGAAATTATCAATTCGTAAACGATTTTTTTAAACCGAATTTGGCTAAAATTTTTGACGTTGACTCTTATGTTTTTTCGTTAGACCTCAAAACAATATCACTAAATATCAACTACGAAAGTTCAAAAATCACAATGGTTTCATATTCTAATCTGAAGCCAAATAATCTGTTTTATTTAAAATGAATATATATATATGTTTCCCGCATGAAAACAAAAAGTTATTACGATATGTCTTGCATGTTTAATCTCTGACTAAAATTACCACCAAACTAATTTTAAAATTAATTTGCCATTTACGCGCAGAGAATGAAAAACTTGACAGTTCTTCGTACCCCACTCAAATACTTTCCCTAAATTTTTACCAGTTGTGGGTATAATCATCAACTAAACTTAGTTTAGAAGCTCAAAAACTTACAGGAATTTAAATTACCTTCATTCTTGCATTTGATTGAATTTTGTCCGGACGATATTATCAAGAATTAAGACAATTTTTTTTCCACTTTATGTCGTCGTAGGGATTACATACGAGGTCAGCAGACGTGGTTTGGATACAACGAAAGAAATCCTGGCTCTATTTTTTCACCGAAGCTACGTCGTGTATGCATGTACGCCCTCAATAGACTTTCTATATTTAATTCTTTTTACCTGATCCAATACTAATATTTAAACTATATTTTTTCCATGTCCAAAATAATTGAGTCTAACTTATAGCAAACGAAAAACTTCATTTTAAAATAATCTTCTATACTTATCCTAAACTTTAGGTTTTCATATGTATAATTATACCTTTCTGCTATCTTATCAACCGTTAGTGCTCTAGTTCGATTTTTTTTACTCACACCTTTAATCTATATTTTTGTTTCATATACATAAATTGCATCTAGGTGTCTCTTCACTGTACAACCTCATTAATAGTAACTGCTTAAATTTCCAATAATTCAATACCCTTAACGTAGTCGTGATCCTGCTGCCCGTTGGTTTCGGCAGCGCGGCTGCTGCTGGTGTCGTGTACGGGGCCGTCGTAGGCCTCCCTCTCCACCTGCCCACGCAAAATAAGCATGCATTTTATTGCAGCGTGAATTCTTGGCTGAATTTAATTCTTCATTGAAAATGTTTCTCGGATACGGCCTCAAGCTTTGTGCGTCAATCATAATTAATTTCTCAAGATAGATATGTTTTATGTACTTATAGATTGCAGATTGGTACTAAATGGATAGAAAATTTTCTTGTCATAAGTAGGAAGGACCAAGTTTTCACCATTTCCCGTCGGCTCAAACTTCAGATGAGAAGAGCAGAGTTTATACGTTTCAGTATACCTGAAGGCAATAACAACTTGGGCCACATTCTGAGAGAGTGACTTCTACACTTTTAATATTACTGTTCATAGGAGAGTGCGTAGCGTCTATGTTAACCATTGTTTATTGTAGTTGTAAATAATTATTTTGTACGGCGTTTTACAAAATAAGCTCATAACTTATTCAGACTTATTCAGTGGTGATATTTTCGGTGAATGTTTTACCAGTTGTAACAACTCCGTCCATGCTAGAGCAGGCAGCTTTAATTTTTGTTTCTATAGGTAATGTAGTTGAGGACAAGCCTTCATTAGCTATTGATTTTGTTATCGTAAACGAGCCCATAATTGGGTATATTATGTACATCAATATACATAAATGTTGAATTATGTTTCCATATTAATGAATTACATAATGTTCAATTTTGTTTCACTGCCATCTGAAGACTCCCATCAACGTATTATAATACGTCATATTCAGAAATAGATTTTGGAACTCGAAAATACGGTTTAGAATTCCTGTGAAGTGTTTCAGAATGGACCACCTGTACAGAAGTATTATTGCGCTCCTGCGTAGCCCAAGTCTCATTGTATGCGTTGTGTAGCTGCTGTCTAATGACCACGCGGAAAAACAGGAGTTTAGAACAGCTTCGACATGCATAAGGAGCTCAAGATAGTGAGGTCGTAAAACATTACTGCCCAACGTTTGTGCGTTATTGACAGCTCAACAACAAAAATACTCCCATGCTTGTAAAAATATACTTTTCGTATTATGACTGCTTCCCTAATTATTGGAAAGCACCACTCCGTCTCATGTTATTTATTAGTACTAACGGTTTCAATTACAATTAAATTATGGGTTACTAGAAACATTTCTTCAACGTTGGTGCATAAACTTTACCTTGCAAACGATCAGCAGCTCATTTAACAATCTTTAACTAAAAATAGAGGAATTTCGACATATCTCCTTGGTGGTTAACGTGAACACATTGGGGATACTTTCAGAAATTCAAGTGATCATCCTGGCGTTCAACTTCAGCTTTCAGTTTCACTGTACAAGAAGTTATACCAAGGTTAGATATTTACGCTCACCTTCTTCCACGCTTTCGCGGCATCCCTGGCAGGAGTTCGAGCGTAGACGGTGGGTGAGTAGACGGGAGTGGGGACATACTGCCCTCTGCCTCTCGCATCTCGGACTACTCTGTCTTCCACCACGACTCGGCCCCTGCTCACCACCCACTCCGCCACTCCATGTACCACCATGCCCTGAAAATAGGATACGAGTACAACTGCTGGTGGGATACAAGGAAGTGAACAAGAAACAACCACGACTGCTAAATCAAAACTGTTAGGAAATTGGCTCAGTTAACACTTCACTAATAACTTTTTAATTTTAACGAAAAAATTCGGTGGTACTGAGTTTTCGTTAGGTCAACTATCAAGACGATATTTTATTGGAACGTGAATTATGGAAAAAAATATAATGCACATTTACACGACAGACCACTATGAAATATCAGTGGTAATACATATGATGGACTGCTAATAGAAAATAGCACATTTAAACAAAGTTTTTTCCTGAAGAAGATTAGAAATTTCGCGTTTTACCAGTATACCAAAATTGATGGGAATCGGTTTACAAATGAAAAAAACAAGTAGAAGGTGTAGGGTCCCTCTAACCCCTTTCCCAACAATTTTTTTGTTACAAACGTTTCTTATTCAGACTAATTTTTTTATTTTGGTTTTAAATAGTATTTTCTGATGCTGGTTATGAAAACAGTTTGTTATTATTTTTTCTTCCCATTTTTGTGGTTAACTTTTTATTTTTAAAATACCGTTGTCGGCAAAAACGAGTCACCCCCCTCCTCCTCCTCACTTGTCGAAAAATAGTCGTTGTCTGATGAACTGGCAGAGTTATCAGAAGTATTCAAGCTTCTGAGGGAAGGTTCATATTCACTATCTTCCGTTGAACTAGACATTTGGGGTATAACACTTCAAAATGCAACAAATAAAAATGAATGCAAATGTAGATGCAAACAACACCCATCCGATGACAATGGCTGTTGGAGCAAGTCTAGTAAGAATGTCCTTGAAATCCCACAGCTCTACCCTATTGCCTCTGCCAGGCGTACGATTTGACGAGAATACTCGTTTCACACGTAGAATGGCTTACAAAGGCTTAAAATCGACGAGTATACACGTATGTAGCTGGTTTTTGAAGGTCAAGTTTTAGACGAGTATACTCGTCAACGACTGAAAAAAAACATTTTGTTAAGACGAGTATACACGTTTCTGCCGGGGAAGGGGTTAAGCCTCCCTAACCGCTAAAAAAAACGTTCCGTAGAGAGGAAGGAAGAAGGCATCATTTAGTATGGAGATAAAGGAGCGCGGAATCTATGCAGATGGAGCATAGAAACAGTAAGTTGAGAAAGTTTATGAAACAAGACATAAGTTGAAGAAGAAAGTAGTAGGTACTGAAAAACGGAAAAGCAATGAACCGAAAAAGGTGGTCCTTAACACAACAAAAAAAACATTTTATTTCAACAAAAAGAAGGCCTACCTAACTCTCAGTTCGGGCCCTCACACACTTTCCCCCTGGGAGTGCTAATTTTTTTTTGAGAAAAACAGTTAAACAAGTACAATTAAAAAACAGTTTAGGAACGTTGATATCTATCCATATTTAAGACTAGAAAAATACGTTTATTTGTGCGTTGCGTAGGAAATAGATCATTTTTCCGTAGATGTGCACTAGAAAATTAGGAAATAATTATATTCTATGATATGAAACGACTGATAAACTCGAAAGTTGATTCAAAGTCAACGAGCACTATGAAGAGTAAACAATAACTGATGCGTTTGTTAAATTCATCGAACTTAAAAGTTTGTTTAGTTTTTACAGATCAAGTTCGTTTAAAGCTGAGAAGACATTCTGGCTAAAGTTTATACCCTGAGAAAAATGTTTTCAAAGCATTAAAACAGCAATAATGAAGAAATAAATGAAGTATGAGAAGCATGAGATGCTTGATTAACTACGGAATGATGAAGGTACACTTGTATTTAAGTCATCAATGAAACACAACTTTTCTAACAGAGTCACGGTGAAACCCCAGGTTACTCCCATTTAAACTATCAAAAGAAGTGAACGAAAGAAACGCCTTGTACTTATTAGTCAAAGAATACGCAGGGTACACACCTCGAAGATGTTGAAGTCAACAGCCTGGTGGTGCGTCTTCGCAGAAATGACACGCGTCTCGTGTGGGTTCCACACGACAATATCGGCGTCGCTACCCACCGCTATGCGGCCCTGCTCAGCAACACTTGCACGTTTGACGCATGCACCACAAACTAAACGTACTGTACACAGCGAACACAAAATACATCCACGTAATTTACAAAATAAACATGGAACAACCAGTTAATTAGATGGTTACGAAAAGAATTAGATTAGTTTAACCCTCCCTAACCACAATAAAGACCTTCGAAAAGAGGGAAAGGAGGAAGGCACCATTTAGTATGGAGTTAAGGGAACATAGAAATAGTGCATAGAAACAGTGAATTGAGAAAGAAGTTTACGAAACAAGATAAAAGTTTGTTGAAAAACAGGATGGCAGTGAACCGAAAAAAAAGGTCCGTAACAATACCAAAAACCTATTCTATTTCAACAAAAGGTAGGCCTACCTAACCACTAGCTCAAGTTCACACATATTCCCCCTGGGAGCGCTAATTCCCACAGATACAATAGTTGTATGTTCATGAGGGGTCATTATCGAAGAAGGGGACTGTAATACTGTTTGAACCAAGCTTGTGCATGAGGGAATTTGCCTACTCTTTTTTCGGAGACTGTGATGCGCAAAATTCATTTAAATGAATACTTTATGTGCTCAATCATCGAAAGTTTTAATCACACGGAGTAGTAGATCAACTATACTTGCCTAGAACTATTTTTTCTCACGTGTTTCTCACGCCACTATGCATTATAATAGAAAATTTACTAGAATAGAAAGATTAATAGCTGTTCAATTTTTAATGCGGATTGGAAGACGCAGTTTTAAAGTTAATACAAGATTGATTCCCCACCCAAAAAAAATCGAAATTCAACTTGCGGACTTGGACCCTTTTGTAAAAGAATTCAAAATTTCATGAAAGTTTTATGAGAATTTTGGTCAAATAATTAGTTTTTCTTGATGTACAACCAAGTATTGAAGTTCTCAAAAAGTTTCAGCGCTTTTGGATAAATTGAATGAAAAGGTGAAAAAATATCGTGAAGCAATAACCCTTACATTTTTCAATTGACACAAAATTTGTATAATAAAAATGTTGGAAAATCTGTGATTGATTTCTCACTAGAAATGACATAAGGATCAGATTCTACCTAGGAAAAACTAGAAATTTAATTTGAGAATATGGACCATTTTCTAAATGAATTTCATGACAATTTTACGAGAGTTTAATGAGAATTTCTGATCAAATAATTTTTTTTCTGATGTACAACCGAGTTTTGGTTTTGAAAAAGCTTCAGTACGTTTCGATAAATGGAGTCCTTTACGTTTTTGACACAAACTCCGTGCGATCAAAATGTTATAAATTCTCCGATTTCTCACTAGAAATGATTTGAGAATTGTAAAACACGGTTTTAAAGTTTATCTTAGACTCATTCGCCCTTGAAAAAACTCAAAATTCAACTTACGGATGAGGACCCTTTTCTAAAAGAATTTTATAACAATTTCATGATAAAATTAGACTTTCTGGTCAATTAGTTTTTCCTGATGTACAACCGAGTACGGATGATTTGAGTGAAAAGGTGAAAAACTATCGTTATACTATAACCCTCACGTTTTTGACAAAAAATTTCGCATAATCCAAATGTTGGAAATTGTATGATTTCTCACTAGAAATGACTTTGCCATGGATGAAATAACCCAGAAAATATATTTTGTTTGCTTCTTTAATAACATAATTAACCCCTGACACGGCTATTGTACACCCCGTATGACTTGTTTATCAAATAAGGACCTTTATATAAAAAAAATTTTAAAATCCAAAGTGTTGTAATACATTTCATGTACAACATCTTTTTAGAAATAAACGGTGTCTTTCATCTGTGTCACTGCTTTTAGCCGTTAATATCACTATTATAAAAGGAGCCCATCTGTCCGTCTGTGGGTCACACCCACCAGCCTGCAGTGTGTGATGAGCGTATCTGTGATGCAAGCTTCATCAACTCCACAATTATTTTCGGTACATTAACCCAACAGATTCAGAGTCGGAATGAACATCATGTGTATTGGTAGGTTAGATTAGGTTGTATAGACTATCAGAAGTTGAGACTGAAGAAAGTATAGGAAAGGTATAAGATAGCATAGAAAATCGTGGGAAAGCCATGTTAAAGCTCAGTAGGTCTGCCACTTTATCACGCTGTCAAGAAAGCTTAATGACTATTTTTTATAGGAGTTTCACCAGTGCACAAGATTAAGAGTAGTTTAATCGCGGGTTCTGTTGGGTTGGATATATTTGTTTTTGATCTTTTTCTAGGAAATTATCGATTCCAGTCATTAATGACGGATGGCGTACACCAAAAAAACCTTACACCTCGACCTTCTCGCAGCGCCAGCAGCGTAACATCACCTCCCCATTTGAATTGGTCACATTTCGTTGAAAGCTTTTCAATTAACTCTATGTTGGAACGTAATGCACAGGATACTTAATGGCTGCCGAGGATAAGATTTCTATCTATTTATTTTTTTATTTTTTTATTTATTTATACTTGAAACAAATCATTCTTACAATCAGAAACTCCATTTATAGAAGGTAAAATAATGAATTGACGTCTTTAACAAAAATACATGATTCACTAGCTCAGTAGTTTTTACGTTATCAAAGCGATACAAATAACCTGGAATATATAGCGTTTTACGTTTCAATTCATCGTTTCAATGCTGCTGCGGTTGTTAGAAGCATTATGGGTTATATTTGAAGTTTTTTGTCTTGAAAACGCTTTAAAAACCTAGAACCTGATTTTTAAAAAATCACTACTAATTCTACATTTTCGTGAATTGATTAAGATTTTCACAAAATGAAAAAATAATAAAAAATTCATCAGCCCAACTTGGTTTACTTTCTAAGTCCTTCACCACGAAATTTAGTTATCGACAGTGAACTCCACCATCCTCTCTATTTGTTTACACCTTTCAGGCGTCGATGTTGTCTCGCACGAAATTTAGATAGGAAGGAATTAACTCAACTTGCCTGTATTACATCATACCTTTCTAGGATAAATATTGAATATTTTGGCGGCGTTGGTGGAGGTGACGGCCACAAATCTACAGGGATCCATCTTGCCCTCGACGACGCCCTTCTCCCATATGACGGACATGCGGTCCTCGACGCCATTGACTCCGTAGGGTATCTTCGTGAAATTGTCTTTCCCCAACGCTTTCTGGGAGCCTAAGAACGTGCAGTTGTCGGTGCCTGTAGTCTGCAAGTCGCCACTGGGCGACAACAAGTGGAAGTAAATCACACGAATTCATAGTAAAATTATACGACTCACTTTGACGGATAAAACGTGCTTTGAACTTAGCTTCATGAACATATAAAGCCTAATAAAGAGTAATGTTTCGTCAGCTGACCGTTGAAATCGAAACAAAACAAGAACGAAACAAATGCCACAAATATTTTCCATCAATGGCATATAACGTACAAAATTATATTAGATTATTAGTTTGTTCAAGCCTCCCTATCTGCCACAAAGGCGATCCCAAGAGAGGAAAGAGGAAGGCATCATTTAGTACGGAGTTAAGGGAACGCGGAATCTACGCAGATAGGGCATAGAAACAGTAAATTGAGAAAGAAGATTAAGAAACAAGATCAAAGTCGAAGAAGAATGTAATAGGTGTAGAAAAACAGGACAGCAGAGAGCCGAAAAAAGATGGTCCTTAACCTAACAAAAACATTTCATTTCAACAAAAAGAAGGCCTACCTAACTCTCAGCTCGGTCTGGGAGTGCTAACGTATAAGATTGTGATTTGTGACTGCGAGTCAGGATGTGCGACTCCGTGCCCTATGTCTTGAAGCCTTTCAAGAAACTCTGAAACTTCCAATCTACAACAAATCACTATATATCTTTGATTTTCTCCACCGTCAATCCCTACTTCAATTAAATTTGGCTTGCAACCCAAAATATGATAATCAGATAACACTTGCCCAAAACGCTATGACTTCAAACAAACAGGTAGAATGGTCATCATGTCGAATTTAAAGCGTTAAATAACCGTAAATAAGATCCGACCCGAAAGACACACGAAGGAAGGTGCTCCAACAACACGCCCACAACTCACTTGGCGAGGAGGTCCATGAGATAGGCGGGGGTGGAGGGGTCTGGCCTGAGGGGCGGGCCCATCACGAAGGCAGCAGCGTGTCGCCAGCAGGAGTGCCAGTAGTGGGTGCCTGTGGTGCCCAGCGACGCCGCGATCGGCTCCCCGAATACGATGTAGCCTGCGCGCCGCTTCGCGCAGATGACGTCGGCTGCGCTTTTTGACATCACGTGCACCACGTACAGCGGGCACCCCACCTAACAATAATGGATAACGTGCACCAGAAAACAATAATGAAAAGCTCATTGCGTTTTTGACATCACGTGCACCACGTACAGCGGGCACCCCACCTAACGCAATCATGAAGAGCTCAGTGCGTTTAGACATCACGTGCATTACATGCAGCTGACACCTCATCTAAACATTAACATGAAATTCACCAAGAATTCAAGAAGACTCCGTCTAACGGTAATGAGAAATTCAGAGGCAGAAAATCGTTTTCTGCCTCTGACCAACCGTACCTTCAAACATAAGTCACTGCACAACTGAATTTCTGCCGCACCAAAATGCATGGGAAATATGAGCCAAGTCTCTGGTCCTTTAAAGTCACTATCAATACTAACACTATATAAGCACAAAGAAACGTAAATAATTTGAGGGGTATACAGTTTCCATTTCAATTATTTAACTGCATCAATTTTCACTATTATCGCTATCGCTGGGACAATAAAGCTTTATCTCAAGAATCATTCAGCTACAGCAAATTATAACAGCGGCGAAGTTTAAGAATTACAGTGCAAGCAATCCTATATTCCATTGCACAATTATTGAAACGTGTGAACGTTATTACTGAATAACCAATACCGGCCTTTCCCCGTCAGTATTGGTCTATAGGCACCCACAACCACTCCGATACTGATAGTCCCACACATATACTGATACCAACACACCTACACTAATAACTCTACACCAGTACTGACACAAGCACACCACTACCCAGCACTGCTATCACCATTACCTCACCCCACCAACAACTACTACCACCATATCACTACACTAAAACCACACCCCACCAACAACTATTACCACAATATCACTACACCATCGCCACACCACGACTAACACTACCACCACCATATCACCACACCACATGACCAACAATACCAGATCACACTACTACCACCCCAGGACCAGCACCTGGTTAGAGAGCACACACGCCCTGTTGGTGGCCTCAGCCTCCACCTCCTCCGGCCTGCTCAGCTCGTGCCCCTCAGGTCCTGTGATGCCCAGCGACAGCAGTTTCGTCGAGTTCTGCCCGACGCAGTATCAATTATACTCATGACTCATTGCGCCACCCTCCAATGGCAACCTCGGGTTTAAAACCGCGTTGAGAGAGAGGAAAATTTGAATTCATTTATTCGTTCAAGGTCCAAGGTTTCATTTTTCTGAGCGTTTGTGCTCAGTTAAGCGTTGAATGCAAAAATTCGAAGAAGCGTTTCAGGTTTAAGAGCACCACACAGATCGCTACGTTGACAGTTGAAAGCGTAAGCGTCCTGATGAGAGTAAAAGGCGAAATGATATTAAAAAGAAGACGATGACACGCGTACAAGAGGTCGGTATCACGGTACGTTGGCCTCCCACCTCGAAAAAAAGGAAACGTATAAAATGGTAAGCTAAAGATTGATATGATTTCTTCATATCCAGCGTCCAAGAAAAAAATTTTGTGCTATGGATTACATTGAATGTTGCGACTGGCCC
>JACJUY010003507.1:35446-52461 GCA_014220935.1 Platorchestia sp. MABIK
GAATTATATGAAGAGAGATGGCAGTATCCGGCACCACGTACAGTTCCCTCCAGACGCCAGGGTTGACGTGGCTCTCGCAGAGAGGGGGTGTCTAAGTGGGGTAGGTTTCAAATGACGCTTTTCGATGTACTGAAGAAACCGTTGGTTGAGATGTTCTGGGCGATGTTAGTAGAACTTGGCACATTCTGCTCGTATCGACGATAATATATTTTTGATGGCGGTTCTTTTCCGAAAGGTGATCGTTGGCCAAACGTACCCTTCTTCGTAACGTTTATTTAAACACGACGTAGGGTATCTGAATCGTAAACCATTACACTCTCCGTTTGGGACCTCCCATTTTCCCCTTGGGAGTCCTAATTCCCCTAACTATAATAGATGTATCTCCCTGAGAGGATTCAAGCCAGAGGCTTTATCCTCTTATTTGCTATAGAAAAAACATCAAGAGCTCAAATAATTAAAAGATCATCGTGTAACGGACGCCATGCAGCAAATTTAATTGGTTACAATGGTACTGCAAGTAACGTTATAAAATACCATATAATGTGAATTTGTCAATTGATCTCTCACCTGGAATAAGAGGTTCAAACACTCACTGATCATGGTGGTGCCCCCAGCCAGCGCCGCACGGGTGCCCGAGTAGAAGTCGTCCACCGCAAACGTGCCCATGAACGGGAGCTGCATGTGCGTGTGCGTGTCAATGCCGCCTGGTCAGCCACAGGGAGAAAAATACAGAAATTAATTTAGATAAAAAGCAATACTGAAAGAATGTCCACTGACTGATTATTATTATTATTATTATTATTATTATTATTATATAAGAAAGTTTTAGCCTCCCTCAACCACGACAAAGATGTTCTAAGAGAGGAAGGAGGAAGGCACCATTTAGTATGGAGTTGAGAATCCACCGACTGATTTTCCATACGGTTAAACCAGGTGATATGGAAAGTCACATGGAAACTAGCTTTATCGTTTTGATCAACCTTTGATTCTAATCATGATTCATGATGTGGAAACTTAACCTTAAGACAATTTAATTTATGACAACCTAAGACCACCGTTCTTGATCTGTGACTCGAATTTCAATTTAACATCAGACTGTGAGCATAACGAGACAAAAAAAAACGAAGGGAGCAATAAGAACTGAACCTATACTAAATTGTTAACCTCACACCATTTGACGTAGATAAACCGCAAAACAGAACACCATCAAAGCAATAAATTTGCGTGCACACTCGCATTCATACAATGTAATGACAGCCTTGTTGATTTTGTAGCCATGGATATTTTACTCCCGTATTAGAATTATCATTCACTTGAAAAACATGACAAATTCAACATAGATTTTACACCCAACAGCCGTAATACTTATAGCACCTTGGGATGAATATCGCACCGAGTTGCAACTTAATCGACTTGACCCGTATCCGCCCGAATCATTCTACTCGAATGACCGTCATCACAACCACCATCACTGGACTAGCAAGGACATAAGAAAATCACCGACATCAGAACGAGGAAGGAATGGCCACTTGTCAACGGACTTCAAAGAACATTTGAGGGAACAAATTCGGAAATAAATGAAATACATTAGAACCGTTATTTCTATGGTAATAAATAAAATACATTGGCGCGATATTTCTGTGATAATAAATAAAATACAATGGAGCCGTTATTTCTGTGGTAATAATAAAAATGCTTGGGAGCCGTGATTTCTATGGTAATAAATAAAATACAATGGAGCCGTTATTCCTGCGGTAATAAATAAAATACATTGGAGCCGTTATTTCTATGGTAATAAATAAAATGCATTGGAGCCGTTATTTCTAAGGTAATAAATAAAATACAATGGAGCCGTTATTTCTGTGGTAGTAAAAACTACATTGGAGCCGCTATTTCTATGATAATGAAAACTACATTGGAGCCGTTATTTCTATAATAAAAAATACATTGAAGCCGTTATTTTTCTGGCGCAGAAACAAGGACCATGGGCGCTAATGGTTGCAGCACTCCGGACGCCAGACGAGTTCCCAGCACCACACGCCTCACGACGCTCACCTGGGATCACAAGCCGGCCTTTGGCTTCGATGATCCTGCACCCTCCAGGGACGTGAAGGTCACTTCCCACTTGCCTGCCAATAATCAAACTATTATTATATAGTAATTACATTGATGTAGTGTAGAGTTTTAAATCATTTCATATCTATATGTTCAAGTATTTATATCTATAGCCAGGCGTTCCATTAGTGCAGGAAAAGATGAATGAAGGGCATTTCGAGGAATATTTGACATAGGTTGGTTAAGGATGTTTTTCTAAAAGAGGCACAGTAGAAAATAAAATCATATTAGTTACTATTTCACATCATATACAACCATTATTATCCAAATGAATGGGCAAAAAAAATTATCAGCTTCCTAAAGTATATGAGCCCATTAGATGTGTTCAACTTTATTTTAAGCAACAATGTAGTTTGTAAGAAAATTTAGAGCGCCCCATGAAGAATCCTTACTATCATCGTTTTATACTTCCGATATGGTTTTCAGCAACAAGACAGTCAGCCTGACTGTCTTGTTGCTGATCTCTTGGTCTCGGCAGCAAGCGCTGTTGTGCACCTCTGTTATTAGGCCTTTTTCCCTTTCTTTTCACTTGCATTTTGGTTTACCGGTGCCGTTACTTATTCATTTTGATAAGTTTAGTTATGCATGTTTGAGCTTCTAACCAGTCCAGTTAATAGTTCTAGCACCGTCCGGTAGACGGCCTTTAGGGTTTTGCCCTGATACGTCGTGATCTTAAGCCTTAATGTGCCGAAGGGCACCTAACCTTGAACTTTAACCGCACCTTAGGGCCATTTAACTTCTTAAATAGATTAGGGCAATTGGTAACCCTAATAATCATATGCCTACACTGAACTGGCACCTCTTACTGATTTCCTCTTAAAACTCTAAAAGCCGCAGGGCTCTTCTTCGGCGTAAAATAAAGTGAGTATGTGCCGAAACAAACACACCCAGACATGTGTGCTATAGTATTAGATCGGAGAAAACAAGCGTTCATTGATAGGAAATTTCAGCCGAACACACCTCAATTATAAAATGAGTTTTAATTTAAGACGTTCGATTAGATTGGATTAGATCATTCGTTAGTTTAAGCCTCCTTAACCGCTAAAAAAATAACGTATCGAAGAGAGGAAGGAGGAAGGCACCATTTAGTATGGAGATAAGGGAATGCGGAATCTATGAAGAAGGGGTATAGAAATAGTAAGTTGAGAAAGAAGTTCATGAAACAAGATAAAAGTTGACGAAGAAAATAGGTGTGAAAAACCAGGACAGCAGTGAACCGAAAAAAGATGGTTCATAACATTACAAAAAATATTTTTATTTCAACAAAAAGAAGGCCAACCTAACTCTCAGCTTGGGCCTTCGCACATTTTTCTCCTGAGAGTACTAATTCCCATAGATACAATAGTTGTATCCCCTGAGAGGGTTTAAGATATTCACCGCGTTTCCGCGGTTGCAAACGGTTGATTTGGTAAGGTTGAAAGAAACAGAAGAGGAAAATTGACTGTAATGCTCGAACACATTTTCATCTTTCCTAAGATATATGACACAATTACATGAAACATTTCAACTGGTATGATAACATATATTGCTTCAAGAGGTCGCGAAACAGATGAAATGTCATTCATTTATACAGGTACGTGAATGAGCAATTTACCAGCAGGTACACATATGTGTTATGTACCTAGGTACACACTGTGAAATTCCACCACCAAAAGAGGAAATGGCAGAACGTGGACCTCACGCCTGATTTGTTAGTAATAAATCGACGACGAAAGCAAGCTCAGCAAGCCGTTGCTTATAGGGAAGGCGACGGAGAAAAAATGCATAAAACCATGCGACAGTTGAAGCGCTGCCAACGGCCTCAACGAATGTACAGAAGCTGCAGCAGTCACTGCGGCTATTTAAGCATACGCTGAGAGTTAGATAGAATCATTATAGTACGAGAATTCCTTTTGTAAAGGTCTGTTAGTGCCACCTTTTGACTTGTTAATTTACAACTCAGCCGGCACTCTGAGAGAGAGTCTATGTAATCCCCGTGTAACTTCATATCGACATATCCAATTTAACGTAATTACTAGACCTTTTATTTGTCATCATCGCTGCGCATTCCAAGTTAAGTTCTTAGGGATTGTCCATTATTTTATCATCTTTAATATTTGCTAGTTTCATCCACCCCTTGTCATATGTGTGTTCACCCTTCGTTAAAACAGTAAATGTATTCACGTACCTGTATTTGTGTTTAATTTATCCTGCTGAAATAAACCGTAAATTTGAAGGTCAACCTTGAAAACGACTGATAAAGTAGGACGAACAGAATATTTGAATTGAAAAGAAACGACGACCACGACATATGGCTCAATTTACAATAATGAGCCAATATCCAATAATGAGCCAATATCCAATAATGACCCAATATCCAATAATGACCCAATATCCAATAATAACCAAAAATCCAATAATGACCCAATATACAATAATGACCCAATATACAATAATGACCCAATATACAATAATGACCCAATATACAATAATGACCCAATATACAATAATGACCCAATATACAATACACGTTCCCCTAAAGGCGCAGAACGAGTTAATAACACTCACGATATGACACCGTCCTCGATGTAGACATCAGCATCCTGCATGCAGTCGTCGTTGACGACCCGACCTCCCTTGATCAGGATGCGGTTCTGCGCACTCTGGAAATGACAGGACAAGTCCTATTATTTTGCCATAGTTTGCTCCTGCTGCAAATAGTGTGGGCTAAAATTAGGGTATGATGATTGGATAAGTAGAATGGGAAGGTCAAGGTTTTTATCAAGTTTGAAAATCGTTCTAACAAACATTGATGTTGCACTTTGAAAAGTGTAATGGAAACATTAGCGTCTGCAGTATTGAATTTTCTGTGAGTGCCCTCAGTAGGGTTCAAGACAAGGTTGCTAAAATGGTCTTATCTAAGGCCAAAGGTCTTGAATGTAGCCTTATTTAAACTAAAATTTTATTACAAATAACCCTCAGTATCTTGTAACCTTACTGAGTTGTCAGATGCTCAATGTTCTTTACGAACAAATTTTGAATAAAAAAAATGGAGAAATGAACTATTTATGAAAACTTTGGTCACACAAACGGCTTATCTGACAATCCTGATCAAAGTAAATGATCCGGCTCACTGCCATTCAATATTGTGCGCGTAACACAGGGTTTATTTTCTCGCTACGGCAAGGACGGACCAGAAGCAGTGAGAGAGTGCATCATGTTGTCAGTTCTTACCTTGATTCTTAGGGGAATTTTCTTCACCCTTGTATTCGAATTTAGCATTTTAGCGTCAAGGTCTCAAGCTCATCTGTCATTACAAATCAAAAAAGTTATTCGCTTGTGCTCGAAGTGTCTTGACTAACAGATGCTCGTCACCGGCTGTATCAGGGTATTAACATGTACGATACGTAATAGAAAAAAATCCCACCAACTAGTATACTTTCGCTCAGAGTGTATTAAAAATGAGGCTTAATCATTTTTTGTGAACAGTAAACCTATACAGGAATGCACGGTGTTGCTTTTAACTCGAACGCCATGTTGACAATGCAACTAAATCCCATATTCTAAAACGTTACTTTTCGTTCACAAAGTTGAGCTTTCTCCTTTTACATTATCAAGATAAAATCACTCGTTACCACACACCATGATTTTTTTTCCAAATCTTTCTATTACTCAAAAATATTAGATGGACATTAATTAAAGATTAGACACGTTCCGCATCCACGGAAATTCGAATTCTGAACGTGAACAATATCGAACCTCAGACGCAAATAATCACAAATAAATAACACCGAACTCTTAGCAATCGAATTTCAAAAATTTTATCTAAACATAGGCCCGGAATAACAAAAACGAAAGGAACACAGCGAACGACAGCGTGAGTGAGATAAGCGGGCTACCGCCACGACGCCTCAGCCTCGTTTGACGGCGAGCCTGGCGAGGGCCGAGGGCCCTAGCAGGCAGCGGCCTGAAGCGAAATTCAAGCGATGCCTGTAGATCCGAATGGCAATGTGTGAGCTCTGGTTTTCGAGCAATTTATGTCGTCGTAGCCGAGCAGCTGTCAGCGTGAGGTCTTCGATACGTGGTGTTTTTCTGACCAACATTACAAGTCAGAGGCTTTTATTTTCAGTATTTTCATAGTTCAGACTCCCTAGCCACTGCAGTTCGAAAATCCTTAGTCACTAAGACGATCTCAAGAAAGCGAAGAGAAAGGACCATTTAGAGTGGAAAGTAGAAAACGGGGAATCCCTGCACAAGGTGTGTTCCCACTTAGGATACCTAGCGAATAGAAACAGCAAGTTAAGAAGGAAGAGAAAGATAAGGCTAAGAGATAGCGAAAAAAGCATGAAAAGCGAAAGAGGTAAGGGACACGAAAGACGCAAGTCCTGAAGGTCTATCTGGAGCTATAGTACCCAATAATCACTCCCATGGGTGCGCTAGTCAACCACAGTATAGGATAGACAAATCTATCTAACCTAAACCTATTGTCTATCCGATGCCCAACGAGAATTAGTTGGCGCATTCTTGAAAAAAATTGAACCCTGAATATCTAGATCCCTGCAGGGTTTTCGAGGTGCTGCGTGCTCGAATTCCATTTGAAAAACTTAAACTCAAGAATTCTGGCCAGAAATGAATGACACATAACAAAGTTTGATCTATTTAGAAGAACTTTCGCAGCGAGCTGCACCGTTAAGGCCATCCAAATTCATTCAAAATGTGGCCTTCGGTGTGCAGAGAGAGATGCAAGTCCATGTTGAGGTGATGAACACCAAGTAATGGAAATTGATCAATCTTGCGGAACTCTAACGATATGAAAAGATTATAAAGGTGAGCAGGGCAGAGGAAATCCACGAACGGTCTTTGTACTGAAGTGACCTGCAGACTAGGTCTTGGATCTGTATATAAAGACACTTTTGTCATTTGAAAGACAAAAGTAGATCAATCAGAAACAGAAAGTTGTTCTATTGGAAAAAAACAAGACTCCGAGAGAAAAGTTCCTACTAACCAATAGCATGTCTTTTTGCTAACTTATTGATATATTTTTGTAAATAATGGAATGGTCTTTTTGCTAACTTATTGATATATTTTTGTAAATAATGGAACCTGCCCAACCATTGAGAAGACTAATAATATTTTCTTTTCTGTTACACATTTGAGATAGAAAAGTTCAGAGATTTTAACAGAACTCAACATCGTATCGAAACTGAAGTTGAACCAGCAAGTTAATTGAATCAGTTGCTTAGGCTTCGTCTACTTACAATTGCTGGACAGGATACAAAAATATAGCACGAGTTCAAGAGTCCCGAATACAAATCAACTTGATCATGAAGCCACAACCAGCACACAAGATCGATTCCTCGCACTACACGGGTGCCGCCCTACGAGTGAAAAATATTATTGTTCTCACAAGTAAAATTATTTGTTACCCTCGAATCGACATCACGGTGACATATCAATGATAGCTGTCGCAAGCGTAAAAGAAGTAAGTTTCCAAGTTTGCAAATACGTGTATGAAGATGTGATGTGAGGATGTATTAGACCTCGTGCCCCTTTTCGTGAGACTGAACGCGGTTGGAGTACTAGAGCCGCGATCAACGTTTATCATCTTTCGGTACAATAAGTCTACATTAAAGAACTAACTTCATCAATTTTTCCGGAAGGTTTATGATTGATTACAGTTTTCTAAAATTAATTTTACTGATGTCCTTATGTTTCAAGGGTCGACACTGACACAAGATGAAACTAAAAAACATTCTTTAACGAATAGTGTTCAATTTTCAAGCACGAATTGCGATCAAGTGTGATGCAAGTAAAAGAATTTTTTTTCTGAATCTATTCATATCTAATGAAAGAAAAGGTGAACATTATTTTGTCACCGGAAAGAGCATCTTTGACAGAAATGCAAAGCAGAGAAATTACTTTAACAAACATTCGCCAGTGCTCTCGGGCACCCCCTTCCTTAACTTTTGCAGCAGATCTCCTAATGCTTCGCAGTACACCAGCATGCCGCACAACACCGGAAGAAATATCCGTGCTATCGACTCGAGAGGGAACCTTGAAAGGGTTTTGTAGATAACTAGCTTGGCCGCAAAACGGAACTCTCCAAACGGGAAGGACCAGGAAATATTCAACAAGAACAGGAAACGAGTGCTATGTAAATGTTCTCAAGACATGAAAACTTGAGTGTAGGTCCAGCGTTGTAAGCAGGAGCGCGCTATAGTGCTGGGATAAAACGAACAATACCACTGTAGGACACGAGTATTAATTGAGCTTCAGAGAAGGAATACATAAATTTGAGACACAAACAAGGCAGGTCGTTTGGGAAAAGGAACGATCTTAAGTATAAGATACCATTGCTTTGAAATGAAAGCACTTTTTTGGCTGCAATAGTAGAAATAAATATGACCCAATATATGGAAATGTGACGTTAGGAAAGATCTACGATAACGAAATCGGAGTTACACAATAAAAATATCGTAGAATAATTATCTGCGTAGAAACAAGGTAGTTTTTCAGAACAATCATTCCAACTCAGAAAATGGGGTATTCTGTAAAGGAAAAAATTGGGCGGCTCTAAAAATGTACGCAAATTTTAACATAGCACGGATATTGGGCAACAACTGTCAAGTTTTATCATATTATTGAACTTCGTGGTGAAGTTCAGAGAAACATAAAAAACAGTACAACAATGCTAAACATTTTGGTCGCTTTTAAATAAGTACAAATAAAATAAAATCATGAAACATTAACGCATGAAAAAGGATTAATCCTCGACCCGTCTTATTCATTAAAGGCACTGTGTTTTTTCACTCTAGAACCATGGACAAGTAAATTGTAAAAGGTACATCAAGTCACTTATTTTCGACTAGCAATTTTCAATAGTGGAAAGAATGCACTGAATTCTCAAGTGCTGACTATGCTATCTGATATTTTTCATTTTACCGAACAACAGCAACAAACCTATACCACACAAGACATCCATAGATACTCACAATTTAGAGAGAGAAATGAAATGTTCTATGAAGAATACAACCCAATTCTAAACAGATGAGGAAATTTGCAAAGCAAATGATCAGAACACGGCAATGTTTGTGTCACAAAATGCGAGTTGCAGCACACGACTCACCTCGGCCATGACTATCTGCACCGTCTCCTCAGCCGTGGTCGGGCTCTAAACCTGAAGAAACGAACTGAAACAAGCAAGACTCAGGCAGCTCAAAACTCCATTCCGGCACGACGAACAGCTGCACAAATACATTAATCGAAGGCTAAAACGCGGTTTAACGAGTGTCAACGGAGGCCTAAAAAGAAGCTTACTGAATGTTTAGCGAGGTCTAGATCGAATGCAGCATACTGAGTGTAACGAAGCTTAAAACGCAGCTTATTAAGTATGACAAAGCTTAAAACGCAGCTTATTGAGTATGACAAAGCTTAAAACGCAGCCTATTGAGTATGACAAAGCTTAAAATGCAGCTTTCTGAGTGTGACGAAGCTTAAAACGCAGCTTACATAGTGTAATGAATTAAAACGCACCTTACAGAATGTCACGGAGCCTGAAACGCAGCACAGAGTGTGACGGAGCCTAGAACACAGCTTACAGGGTGTGAAATAAGCGTAAAAAGCTGCTCACTGAGTGTGAAGCAGAGTCTAGAACGTAACATTGTGAGTGGAACAGAACCCAATATACTGGAGTGAGAGCAGACTTGATGAACACACTGAAGCGCGAACGCTAATCTGCACATTAAGCATCACAGCTGCCCCACGACTTTAAAACAGAGCAGTGAGAGACTCGCAGAGCGGAGTGAGATACTCGCTTCTGAGTCGAGGGTGGGGTGGAGATGTGCTGACTAAATAAACTGGACACTTCCCTTCAATTAGCGGATACCGCTGCGGTGGCCGTGTGTGCTGCCACAGGGCACTCATGTGTGATGCTACACGATCATCTGGCTTGCAAAAAATTACAGGCAGATTTTGGCGCGCTATATGATATCGTGTCTTCTTTCTCCCCTCATGAGTTAGAATATGTCAATTGAGGAAAAAATGTTGATTGAAGAAAAGTTCCGAAAATTTTAAATTCACGGTGAGTGTAGCACCAAAAAGCATCGGACTATAATCATGAAAACAGCGTAGACGAAATCCTTGGAGGATCAAAATAAAACATGTTTTTTCCGTATAAGTAGTCGAATGAATTAAAATATTTAATTGAAGCTTTTAACTTCACCATGATTTCTTATCTGCCTCTACCTCGAAACCGCTTTGCCTCAATAATAAACAGCCCGTCACAAGGAATTCATCCAGCATTTTCTTTAGAAAATTTTAGAGGGATCTATAGACTCAGAGATGGTGTGGAGCGATCGTGGCGCGGTATTAAATGCTTAAGAGCCCCAAATGGATCAAACAAATAAATCCATGCATGAGAAATCAGGCAATGAGTTGGGAAATCTTTGCTTGCACGAAAATTTGAAAAAAATCTCGACACCGCTGTTATCTCGATTGATAATTTAAAAAAACGCTGCCCTGCATGGTCATGCTGCCCCGTTAATAAGCAAACAGCCTACTTTCGAATGCATTTCGCTTCTTTAAGCATAGAAGTCACCATTTGTACGAAGTACGAAATTGTATTCACTTTCATAAGTTAATTATTTAACAAAAATTGAGAGAAGACATCCAGGTTTCAAATATGCCATCTGACACACAGACCAAGGTTGGTTTTTAACAGCTGAGAATGTTATTCGGGAGTCGAGGATTTCCGCAATAGACATGCCTAGCACTCTGCCATTCTGACAGATGAACTTAGTCTTGACGGTAGAAGGTTTCTCAACTGGAGCACGATGTCATCTGGGCACATGAACAAACTCGTTTAAAATTAATTGAGATAAATCCTGTCGCTCATTCTTCCTATATCCAGCTTCGTTTACTCTACACAGTCATTTTAGTTTCAGAGGTAAGTTTTTTTTTGTGTATTGATAGTAAACATGTTTAGGGTTACCTGAAGAAAAAGCCCTACAAATGAGACTGTGGTGCTTGTCCTTCACCTGATATGGAGTGCCTATTCTTCCATGAGTAAATTATGGGGCCCAATAAGTTAAATACGATACTTCTACAGTTTTGTTCAAAACTATTCAAAGGTGCTGTTTAGGTTTGGTGTATACGTCGTATAATTAATTTTGCTCGTTATACTTTTCATGTTATTTTACGCAACAATGAAAATTACTCTGAACAAGTATATTATTACCCTTAAATACGACGATTTGATGTTCTATGTATTTTCATGCGTAATAAAGTATTTAATCAACTGATTTTTATCAATTTCAGCATTTAAGGCAGCGAAAAATCTTTGGGGTGCCTAGTCTTGAGGTTTTGAAAAAAGGGGAGCTCCTCTATTAGGTGTAACGTCAACGGTGTTTTCTTTTCAGGAGAACCTAATTTCAAGCATTGTATATTACAGTATTAGTTACTTAAAGACTTCCTAGCACCAACAAAAGTGATCTCAAGAGAGAAGAAATATTTTCTATGACTGCACAAAACGGGGAATATATGAACAAGGTGTGTTCTCTAACAGGGCCCCTTGTACAGAAACGGCAAGTTTGAAAGGAAGAGGACGAGAAGACAAAAAGGGATGGCGATGAAAGCATATGAACTGCAAGAACCAAAACGAACTCGAAAAAAGTAGTCCCGAAGGCCTTTCTGTAGCTGAGTTAACCTAGCAGTACTCCTCTGAGGCGCCAGTCCACACCGCGTAAGACACACAAACCTGACTAACCAAAGCCTATTGCCTAAATTACGCACCGTGAGGCACATAATAGAAGACTGGCCCACCAAATGCAGCAGAACAACCTACGATCTAAACCAGACCGTGTAAGCATGGCACCGAACACGGTCTCGTGTTGAGGACATCAAGGCGAGTTGGCTGTTTTTGTTTGGAACGGTGCAGTGCCCGCAAATACACAATGCAGTTGGACCCATCTCCTTGCTCACAGTTTATGCTCACTTACGAACCATTTTAGACATTTGCTGCTATTGGTAACACTGATACTGGTAATGTTGAACGTATTTCTTTATGAATATCTCTTTGGGTGGTTATTACTCGCATTTGTGAGGTAAAATATAGGAAAAAATTAAAACTTTCAACTTGCGTGAAATTTGAATACTCTACATTTTTCCCTAAGTACTAACCTAATTAAAGTTCGGTATCAGTAGTAAATTACAATAAAATTATAGTTGGCTTATGCTCTTCAGAATTGTTCGACAATCATTACTAAAATAAGACATCAGTTTGTCCTCTTCTTGCTTCCATACAGAGCATCCCACGAAATAAGGAAAATATGTCGTAATTTGTACAGAAGCAAGGAATGCACTTTAAAAAAGGAAGACAGCTAAAAAATTAACCGAGAAATTATCTAGGGAAATTCTAGGTTTTTATTTCTTATTATTTTAAAAGATATAAACTTTAGCCTAAATGAAAATCACAGTACCAAAAGCCCTCCTACTAATGAGTTTCACAGCACCGCAGCACCGAACCCTCAAGCTATCTACACACATCCTCATTTAAAAACTTGGGAAAACGAGTTTTTCTGTAGCTTGAATGCCCGAGTAATTTGAGCGAGAATAATTTCAACACAAGAGTTTACACCTCTTTTTGGAGCAGCGATACAACATTCTCCTCATTAAGTCACAGCAAAACTTTGAGTGGAGAGAGGGCACCACGCATCTACCAAGGGAGCCAGCCCAGCAAGGCACCAGGACTCCAGGAGGCGCCGGGCGAACAACTGAGGAGCGGGCGCTGGTCAGTTGGTAACCGCGCCGCTCAGAAGGGCTTCAAGGCCACTTTTGCTGGGCCTAGATATCGATTGATTGATAATAAATTAGTTTTGGCCTCCCTGCCCACAACAAAGATGTTCAAAGAGAGGAAGGATGAAGGCACCATTTACAATGGAGTTGAGGGAACGCGGAATATTTGCACAAGGTGTGTTGCCGCACAGGATCCCGTGCGGACAGAAACAATAATTTAAGGAAGGTTATGAAACAAAATAAAAGTTGAAGAAGAAAATCAGAGAATTCGCATGCTCTTGAAAAATAAACTCCGCTCAGGACCTCTGAGAAGGAAGAATGTCTCTGAGAGAAAGACCGCGTTCTTTGTAGTGAACAATACGAGAACATGTGATACGCTGTTAATTGTACAAAACTATGGTTAAATAGAACGCGAGAGTACGATGACATTTTTTCATAAATAAATATATGTATAAATATAGACAGAATATAGTATTAATCACGATGTATATTAATCAGAATTACGACGAGAATAGGATCTTTCTGTTTTGCATCATTGCTTTTCTCAAAGTATCGGTCACAAGCAACGTTATTTTCCCTCGAATTCTCTATGTAAAGGTTTAATAGAAGTAGGTGGTATTCATTCTAAGACGATATTTCGTCAGCTTGATTCTTGATTTAACTTTGAGCATTTTTGATTCAGTCGGCATCCTGAGTTTATTACTCTCTTGCAATACGAAGTGCTTCTATGTTTGTGAAAATTACAATTACTTCTAACTCCTACGAATTTAACATAAAACCGAGACCCTGTGGTATTTATTGTCACAGCTGAACTTTCTATGAAAGTGAGTATAATTGCACTTACCTTTTTGTCCCTTGATTGCGTGCCTTTATTTGTCTCATTCCATCGAGGAATGTCTTCATTAATAGTACTAGAAAAAGGTTCGTCGACATTCTACGAGTATTCCATCCTTAAAACTCGCTGAAGAAATACTGATTGAAATATCATCGAAATAAAGTACCGTCACGTGAACGATGTTCATATGTAAATTCAACAATTGTATTCAGATCATTCAATTGATTACTGAATATCGAAATTATGAAAATCTCTTTGAACTGATTTTTGATCTAATATATTTTACAAATATCATCTGATTCGATTTGATTGTCTGGAAACTTATAGACAAAAACCTGCTGAATCAAATGAAAATCAGTAAAAAGTACGCATCATGGAAATTATGACTGATGGAAAAAGTTACATGGCATCAAAATTAAATCACGTAGAAATAGTAGGATCAAAAGAAAAACAACACAACGAGGGCGTAACAATAAGCAGCCTGTGCACCGAACAACGAGACCCTCACAATGAACGTTCAACTCGCCAGACCCAGACGTTTGGCTACTTCAGTTTATTACTCAAATTTGCATTGAACGACGATCAAATTGAAATGCAGGCATCTCAGGCCTTCAGATGCTGATGTCTGATTACCGAAGTCTATGATTCGGACCATACAATACTTGTTCATGCATCACTGGTATCGAGACAAATCATCATGTCTCGCTGGTATTCAGACAATGCAATACTTGGTAATATCTAGCTGATATCAGACAACGCAACACTTGGTAATATCTAGCTGATATCCAGACAACGCAACACTTGGTAATATCAAGCTGGTATCCAGACAACGCAATACTTGGTCAAGTCTTGCTGGTGTTATATTAGAAAATTCAGGCTACGATTTTAGGAAATTCAAACTGAGTAGAACAGAGTAGGTACAACTAGGAACGAGACGTCAGTTGGTACATGCTAAGTGTGCAAACAGGCAAGCTGCCGAAAGCGAAACCCAAACCAAAATAGCTGTACCTCGTACTCGGCGCACTAAAAATAGCTTACGTTTCACGACATGGTGGGGTATTTTTTCTCGAGGGCTTCACAAAAAAACCTACCGAAGAAACTAATGGTCGGTTAGGCGAACTCAGCTCTGCAAAAAAAAGGACCATACATGCAAAGGTCAATAAGTAAGATTTAATTTGATGTTTGTTTAAACCTCCCTAACTCTAACAAAGGTGTTCCTAAGAGAGAAGGAGGAAGGCACCACTTATTAAGGACTTGAGGGAACGCGAAATCTATACAAAATGTGCATGGAAACATTAAATTAGGAAAGAAGTTAGTGAAACAAAAAGTTGAACAAGGAAGTAATAGCTGCTGAAAACCGAAAAAAAGTAATTCGAAAAAGATGGTCCCAACATAAACAAAAAACTATTTTATTTCAACAAAAGGAAGGCCAATCTAACTTTTAGATCGGGACTTCACATATTCCTCCTGGGAGCCCTAATTCTCATAGATACATTAGTTGCATATCCCGTGGGGACGGGTCAGTAGGTACGGTCCGAGCACGCATTAATGATAAACAGGAATATCCAACCCCATGCTTACGTAGCTAAAACATGTTATCAAACAACATTGTGTTTCATAGCTAGGTAGATCAAATCAGCGCAGTGCAACACGAGGAAATAAGATGAAGGCGTGATGGTAAAACATCTCGAGGAATGTAAATTTGTAAAAAAAATTTAAAGTTTTCACAGCAAACTCCAACAGTAAGAGCAAGATTCTAATTTCATCCGTGATATTCCATTTTGCAATTACATGTTCAATTAAATTATGTCTAATGATCTAGTGTGTCTCGTGACAAATAAACAGTACTGTAATTCATATTAGTGGAGTATTCTTGAAGAAGGTTCTTATTAAATAGAGAAATAGCATTCATATGCATTTTTGTGCGTTTTAGCTCACTAGCTTGTTTCATCTATACTAAGTAAATACTCAATTTTAGAGTAAGTTTAAAGTCCGGATTTGCCATTTTTATTTTTCCGCAAAAAGATCTGCAAGTAAAAATTTGATTCCCAAACTAAAAATTGTGTACATTTTAACTTAAACCCACATCACCCATAGCCCCATAGGTCACACGAGAACGTCTTGTTATTTGATCTGAGACATCAAAAGCATATGTAAATATTGTGGGTTCAAGGGTATGCAGATTCGTCGTCATGAACATCAGGTGTTGCGAATACTAATCGCTTCTTTCTTTATACTGAGAGCAGGAAGACAGCTTAAACGTCTGGTGTTCGTATGCATTAGATGATATACGTTTCTCGGCGAGAGTGTCACTTATTGCGTCGATTTATGCTCAGTCAACAGCACTGACACATTACGCAGAAATAGTTCTAGGAAAATAGATAACGAAACACATCTCAACATCAGGAGTGGTTCCAATTGTGCCATTTAAGTAGGATACTTTTTTTATTTTGATAGATTATATTTCCTCTGTTTCACTAGACATGAGCGCTCATTGCTGCATAAATACACTGCCTTGATGTTTGCGCATTTATCTCATGTACGCTTATACTGGCACTTCGGTTATTTAATCATAGCCTTCATTTCAATTTTTTCCATGCTTTATACATTAGATTTTTAATGTGCAAATTTTCAGAATAATTATTTTAATCTTCGAAACGTTGACGTTATTTACCCATATCGGCCACACCTGTTACTGAAATGGATGGAGACAACTTGTTAAAGAAATTTTTCGTTACCTAGAGTCACTGTACTGTCTTCCTGCCCTTCAATTAACAAGAACCAGTTTCAATCTGTATGAACATTCTTTGTGATAGTTTTGGTTGTTCGTAAGTGCACTTGAAAGTAATATTCCTTCAAAGTTTAGACTCTGGCTACAATTTCCGTTCTTGTTCCTTTGCAGGTTTTACATGCACCAAACCCATTAGTTTAGCACAGCTCGTAATGAGAAACTTAAATAACTTATCTTAGTAAACTATGTTTTGAGATCCTTTAGAACTTTGTTTTCTTTATTTTTTAATGTCCCAGAACTTTGTTCACGTTTATCCTCCATTGTGAAAACTTTTAACAATCAATATAATACTCTGCTTGTTCCTTCGTTAGTTACTTGGTTAATCCGTCCGTTACGCTTTCAGTAATTAGATACAAACAAATTAAGGGAACAAATGATGCGCTTGTAACTAAGTTTCTATGTGTATCACACTCGTCATCAATTAGACAAAGATCATTGCGGTATCCATGCTACAGCTTGATCAAATAGGTTATGTTACGTAAAGATTGTTACGTAAAGTAAGGA
>JACJUY010003507.1:56518-83025 GCA_014220935.1 Platorchestia sp. MABIK
GGATGGGTTACGTTAGGATGGGTTACGTTAGGATGGGTTACGTTAGGATGGGTTACGTTAGGATGGGTTTCGTTAGGATAGGTTACGTTAGGATATGATAGGATCTGATAGGACAGGTTATGTTGACGGAATTTTTTCACGGGTCCACATAGCGTAACGATGACATTGACCATGACATTTCCGCGGTCCTGGTAGTACTAATAATTCCCTCGAAGAGCCAGAGATTCAAACACCTTGCGCTTATTATGCACTATTGAGCTATGGGCTGAGATTTATGCCCTGACGGTGTCTATTTGTCTTCATCTTCATCATTTCCCTCCGCTGTTCTTTATTACCATCTAGGATAGGCTTACGTTTTTCCTTCATTTTAGCCTACGCAAAATTCGGTCAAGCCTCGTTGGCTTCCAGGCTACGCACTAAATGGTAATGCCTCGCTGGTATCGTGACTTAGCAATACATGGTCATGTCTTGCTGGTACAAAGACTATGCAATACTTGGTCATCCCTCGCTGGTATCCTGGCTTCGCAATACATGGTCATGTCTTGCTGGTACAAAGACTATGCAATACTTGGTCATCCCTCGCTGGTATCCTGGCTTCGCAATACATGGTCATGCCTTGCTGGTATCTAAACTACGCAATATGCGGTCATGCATGACAGTCGTGGCACCACACATTGAAGGCGGAACAAGAAAAATGCCAGTCACCCGTGTCCGACACAAATCAATGACACACTGCAAGTGATAAGAAAAACGATCTTAAAAAATGTGCTGATGTTAATGGCTATCATTTAAAATGGAACCACTAGAGGCCTTAAAAATAAAAGCAGACATTCAGGGAAGCATCAGACGGTATAGAAACAGAGCTTGAGCAACAGCGTCACGGAGCAAGTACAGTGTTCTAGAAGTGAACGAACTGCAAGAAAAGTTAATTTGTCCGTAATCTACAGCTGATCCACGAGTTTACAACATCCCATGCAAACCTCAGCTAACACTGATAAAAAGATGATCCTGGTCATTCATAACTTGAACCATTCCTTGTGTTGGTTGAATAACAGGGACCAATTTGAACCCGTACAAGTTGAGGCTTGCATCATAAAAAGATTTGTGACACAAAGATCGACCGTCTTCGTCAGAACAGGACACACGACAGACAAAAACACAAGGAAGTGCCAACAGGAACATACACTTCAACTCCTTAGGTAATTTCACGATCCGAAACAAATTTCTGACTATCAAAGTGAAGTACAATATTTAACGCCGGCACTCACAGAGGCCAGGAGGTCGGGAGAGTGCGGGCGGTGCGGCTGAGACGCCCGGTCCTGGAGCGGCTCTGCTGCTACCGTCGCCACGTGAGAAGGGGCGATGATCTGCTCCTCGAGCGCCTCTAGTCGGTCTTCCGACCACATCTGCACCACACAACGCATCGTCAAACCATGCAGCGGCACGGAACTTCTTCCGTTTTCAGGTAGATCCTCCTTTCTAGTTTTAAACGAGAAATGAGGCCCATAGATTCATCCGGTGCCAAGCGTCAAATACATCTAGCGAAAGTGAGTTACGTGTACCGCTGTCATCCCCAAATTTTCCTTTGTCTGGAGAGTTAGTTGTAGGTACAGAAGATAGCTGCAAAATTGCGAATGCGTCTATCAGTTGCTGAGATGCGATGTTTTCGAAGCGCCCCGAACTTTGATGCCGTTACTGACGTGTTTAAGAAAGCGGCGCTTGGTACCGTATGAATCTAAGGACCACAAATTACTTTGGTTTTCAACCCACTGAGACTAAACCACTTCATAATGGTTTTAAGGAAATTATCAAAGTTTGAACCGACCACATCTGAAGCACACAAGGCATTTCAGAAGCATGCAACTAACTACACGGAACTTCAGTTTTTAGCTAGAACATTCTTTCTATTCTTAAACGAGAAATTTCCTGGATTTTTAACATGAAATAGCTTGGTTTCTATTTCAACACAAAATTGTTCTACTGTTAATGTAAGGTTGACTGAGACTAACCCACTTCATAATAGTTGCAAGAAAATTATCAAAGTTTGAACGTACCTACCTGATTGGAAGGCTAGAATAAACCTTCTGCTTTTAAAAAGTCTAATGTAATTTGTAGGTTTCAATTCAGTTTCCATGCTAATCTTCACTAGGCAAGCCTTAAAAAGAGAAAAAATACAATCTAAAATGGCTATTAATCATTAGATATTATATTGCTATACTTTGACGATCAAAAAGAAAATATGCAAGACCTACCATGTACGATTAATGCGGTGATTTAAAATTCCAAGCGACACAGAACTATTTTGGTCATCGAGGGAAGGTCGAAGTTTATGAATGAAATTTATTTCCCCCAATTTCACATCTGTAGCAGTCTAGCAGATGAGAAAGCCAACACAAAATCACGGCTTCATCCTCCGCTATAGATACAAAATTAGTGGAAAATATTTCCTTTCACGAATTCGCTAGACTTTCCCTTCGCATCGAGATAGTTTGTGTGTCGGAATTTTTCATTAACATCTCAATCATACACGTTAATTCTGGCGTATTCCTTATTTGAAGTCGAATTATGACAGTGTAGTTTTTATTGATCCGTTGTCAATAATTTTTGTTTTCTTTTTACATGTAACTTACTGATGATCATAGGTTCTGCTCGAAAGCTCTAAATTTTACGAACTTTTTAAAAAGCATAGTGTTTTTTCCAGCCTTGGTTCTAATATAGATTTCCACACTACGCTTTCCAAAAAACTATGTCCATCCGTGGCTTTTTACCAATTTCTTGCGTGGTAGTGCGTACAACGTCACGCAAACATAAGAACACACACAGAAATATATAATTACACGTGCATAAGTATACAATATTGATGTATACCACACCTACATAATATCAATACATATACAACACTTACAGTAGATATAGAAATAAAAGCCATCAGAATTATCCTCTATACGTTTTGAAGTACTTGATATAACTTTATGCTTATCAGTATTTTATTTTTTTTTGAGTTCTTACTTTTGGTGTGTTTATACTTCAAACGCACAAATAAACAACGTGATTTTGCTACAGTTTACAATGCAACATGCTTTAACACATGGGACGGAGCTAGGAAAAGTTCTGACCAATGGAAGGGAGATTCTTCATCTCGTATTACTAGATGTAGTTCATTGAAACTAATGAATTCTTTTCATCCTTAACTTTGTAAAAGATTTCTGGTCACGCGATTCCTGTGATGAAAGGAATCGCATTTCCTGAACACAGAACTTGAAACAATAGGGTAACATGGTGATAGATTTTCCCACAATTTCCATTGTTGCACCACCATAATTGGCCGCGAAAATTCTTACGTCATTTTGGCTACGCTACGTGCTATTTATTTCTGGCTTGAGTCCTCGAGTTATGAGTTAGAGTCATCAAATAGAACTTGAGCCCTTTGTAACAAAGTTCAACCGAAAGAAAAAATAGCACGTGGCACAGCCAAGTCGACAGGAGAAAAAACGTTACTAGCTGTGCGCTACGACTATTTAAATCATTTGAAATCTAACCTCAAGAACAACAACACTATTAGTGATGTTCCCACATAATTATTATTCCTGGAACTATTATTATGAATAATTATTCATAATTATTATTCTTATTATTCAACTTCCTCACACCGTGTTCTCAATTTTTCCATGAAATGCATGTCGGATTGAAATTTCAGAGGTAAAATTATTGCTAGTTCTTGAGGCTGCAGCAGAAGCCTCTCTTATTTCGACGAAGTGAAGGCCTTGTTACATGTCTGCTCCACTCTCCTTCAGCTGCGAAATTATAGGAGTGCCGTTGTCTGCAACATTAAAATTTATAGATTCCTATTCTTGATGTACAGAAATGCCAGGTTGCATTTCTCCATTTTCTTGAAAAATCATCCGGTTGAATTTCTTGCGCATAACAGAAAGAACCATACTTTGTTAGTTTATTTGGCGGAGAATAAATTTGTTTAGAATTAAGTACTGCGATTCAGATTTGATTAAGATTTTAGTATTTGCCTCAATGCGCGCACTGAAATGCATCAAACACGTCACACCCACGTTGGAGACATCATACACAGAGTTTAATTATCATTCCAATTTTATGATTATATTAGTGCGAGTTTAAGACTCCCTAACCACAATAAAAAAAAATCCATAGAGCGAAGAGAAGGAATCATTCAGTACGGACTGTAAAAAGAAAAATCTACGCAGGACCCTGCGCACAGAAACGACAATTTAGGAAGAAGGACATCGAAAATATAAAGAAGATGTAGCAAAAACATTGAAACTAGTAAATGCAAAGAGGGCACAAAAGTTAGAAACCTTAAAGCCCTATTCATAGCTGAGGTAAACTAACAGGATCTCGCCGTCCTGGGGAGGGTCATTCCCCATAGGATTGATCAACTTAATTAATCTTAATTTCTAGAAGGGGAGGGCTCCAGTTAGACACCTAGAGGCTATCCTTTGCCTCCTGAGGGGCCATACACACGTCAACGACACCAAACGCACACACGTCAACGACACCAAACGCACACACGTCAACGACACCAAACGCACACACGTCAACGACACCAAACGCACACACGTGAACGACACCAAACGAACACACGTCAACGACACCAAACGCACACACGTCTACGACACCAAACGCACACGTCTACGACACCAAACGCACACGTCTACGACATCAAAAACACACATCAAAAACACCAAACACACACATCAATAACACCAAACGCTCACGTCAACAGTATCTCACACGTACTAATGAATAAGTGGAGTTCGTTGACACACACATACACACACACAGCTGGGTACAGGAGCTACTTGTCCCAACGCTGACACTTGCTCAGATGCAGGCCATTCAAACCCATGTTTTTTAAATCATTACTGTACAACACGATGCTGGCAGTACTTCGACATTTAGGCGAACAGAAATATGTTTAGGTAAGCGTCAAAAATTTCCTTGGGATATAATTCTGAACATATGAACATGACCATGTGTTGGGGGATTATCATACTATACAAGTCTGGTATGCTTTGGTTTAGATAAGGGGTTCCCAACCTAGGGTGCTCTCATCCTTTGGGGATACGAGATTATAGTCCATGGGGTGCGAGAAAAGTCCAGGTAATTAACAGGATATTGGCTATTTGCCGGCATTCGTATTTCAGGGTGTGCGAGCTTCGAATAAAATCTCCTTAAGGGTGCGAGGCAAAAAAAAAAGTTTGTGAATCCGTGGTTTAGACAGTTCTGGTGACGTCGACTGAAGTTCAAGATTTGCGAGCATGTTCCGTGTGTGCTGCTCCTACTGTTGTTCCTCGCCTGTGGTTACCTCCAACATTGCACTCGCCACATTTTTAGACTCGATATAATACGATCAGCATGAATTATGTCAAGTGCACTTCATTTTCTCTTACAGTAGACCTCATCTTTCTTGTTGCTAATTTAGTTAAAAATATATTTTGCTCTTGTTTAGAAATTAATTTCTTTGAATTTTCTTACTTGCTACCCAACTACATAGTTCCACCCCACCATGTAAAAGAACAATCTAGCCCTCACACGGTCGCATTGTCTGAGTTTCAATGAATGGGTAGGTAAAGGTATCTTAACTCTTCATTTAAGGCTCCCTACACTTATGCTTGCGTATGTATTATAGATACGCATCACGATAACGACTAAGAGGTAAGAAGAGCAAAGTGTTATGACCAAGACATGTTCACCTATGAAGATCGTAGTTGAAGAAAGATTACCAGTGTACCCCCAAGAGTTCTACATATTCCCATGGAGCGCAAATGATTCCAGATATGATGAAGGATAATTTCTTTCAATCCACCCTTTCACGAGGCATGCCACGTGAACGTATTTTTTCAAGTTTTAACTGATATCCTCAATGTTAGCGGAGTGTGTCACACAAATTTTGTGGGACAAGATCGTGACTAAATACTCCGATCATCTCATACTGAAATGACGAGTTGAGCTATTCGGTGACTTTCGAGGAACAGAGGTTAGCATTCTTGCATTACAATTTATAACAAAGTTAACACGTTGGCCAAGTTGTGAGCTTCCGGTGTACACGGAGGTTATTTTCATAATACTACTGACCGACCAGTGGTCACTAACTCAATTTTATTAAATCCTTAATCAGAGCTAAATGTAGGCACGATCTAGTTAATATTTGCTATTTTTAAACTGCTTACAATTTACATTTAATTTGAGGCGAATATTGAACTTCAGTTTAACCCGTCGCCGTCAACATGTTGAACTGTGATGTTTCCTCACGATGTTATGTGACTTCAAACTACAAATTTCCACTTGAATAGTGACTTTTGACAGATAAAAATTTGTTGAACTGTGATTCCGTAAACGGAGTGCCAATTTTCGACCACTAGTGCGAACACTCCTCCGAGTACGCATTTTTCCCAAGAAATCTAGGGTTATTTTTTATCTATGGCTCGTAGGAACTTGATCTTAGTCTCAAAATGAAGCTCATGTAATTTTCAGTTCGCTCTTGCATAATCAGAATTTTTATTCATTGGGGGGTTGCGGTTAGGGGGGTTGGTGTGGGGAAGCGCAGCAGCATGTGGTCCGTTAATTTCAAACCACTCATTTTGAGCCACCTCTCATTTCTAAGCTAACGCATTTGAAAATTTCAAGTTACTTTGAAATTGAAGCTGAAACGTTCTTTAACTGCGCAAATAGACCATGTTCCGAACAAAATCAGCGAGAAATTTCAAATTTGACTCAGTTTACTACTAAAAATAATTTAAACTTCATAAATAACATTATAAAATAAAAGCTAGGTTGAGGCGAGTTCATGGGTTCCTTGATTGGTCTCACAGCAGCAGTCCGGCCGTCGACCGTACTCACATAGGGTCTAGACTTGTTTATGGAGCGGTTTATTTCTCGCTTCGTCGAATCCTGTCGTGTCATTATTGGTATCCTTTATTGCTCAATTTTTAAGTACTCGTAATCACGTTCCTTTGTGGACAAGTTCGAAGCCTAATACTGATGTCTTGACTTCACCACTTGTGTGAAATTAAAATAATATTTTAGATGCTAATTTAAGCATCCCTAACTGCGAAAAAAGCGTTCCAAAGAGAGAAAGGAGGAAGGCACCATTTAGAATGGAGATAAGGGAACGCGGTATCTATGCAGAAGGGGCACAGAAACAGTGATTTGAGAAAGAAGTTTCTGAAACAAGATAAAAGTTGAAAAAGAAAGTGTGTCTGAAATAAATGTCTGAAAATCCCAGCATTTTTTGTGAAACATCCTGTATTTTCCCGCTGTTATTGAAAACGTTTCTCTGGATAGCGTTGAGCGACGACGAGAACGACAGCGATCCATTTCTTCATCTTCAGGTACACCATCAACGCCTCGACTTGAGCGGCTGGTGTGATCTCATTGGCTCTCGTTCCCTGCTGCCCGTCTTCGTGGCTTTGTGGTGCTGAGGCCTTTCATTCCAGTCCCATTGTCATCAAAATAAGTCTGCCGTAATTGTGAGACTAAAACTTGGGCAATAAGAAAGTCTTTACCAAGAGAGTTCAGTTCATACATTTCGAATTTTACAATATTAATTTACGAGAGTGAGTGACGAGCGTCTTTGACGGAGGCTTCAATACCGTCCAAATAGTACCGATTTCAATCGGTGAGATGTGGACGATAAGAAACAAATTCTTCTTAACAATATTCTTAACTGAAGTATTATTTACGCCCCCGCGTGGCAATGAAACCTGTAGCACAGATACGCTCTTGTGTTGAGTCGACCAACGCGTCGGTGGTAGAAGAATCCGGAAGATATCGTGACCAATACACAATCGAAAATTCGTGGATGTGATTGAAGGCTTAAAAACATCACCTGGCAGATGAAGGAACAATAGACAATCTTTTTTATTCTCCAAGTATGATGGAGTATAGATTGACGGTCAACATGCCATTTACGCCGCTCTGAATGAAAACGAATGTTCAACAGGAGACTTCGTTTACATTTAGTTTTGTTTTCACTTATAACCAAGTACATATGAACGAGCGTGTGTAATCCCCAGTACAAGACATTTATGCTATGCAAATTTTCCAGGTCAATAGAGCTCGCGAAAAAAATCCTACTTAAAGTTTACACGATGACATTTGATACTAGAGGTAGGCCTACATTGTATCTAACGAAAACTCTTTCTCCGTAGGGTCCATGGAACTTTCCTTTTCAGTGGTGAAGTTATCTTTTTTATATGTCAATGTGAAATCCACGTGGCATTTTGCTTGAAGCAGAGGGACTACGTGTTCCCTCATTTTTTTCTTGGTCACATGTAATAAGGAAAGGATCCTGTCATTATACCACGGAATGCCAGAGAGAATAGGCAACAAGTGAACTTGTCCATTTGGTGCTGGACACTCAATCACTTTTTTGTTACCGTTTTCATGCCTCTATAGATCTTTACCAACAGGCTTTTATGTAGAGAGTTAAGTGCACCGTTTGAAGAACACGTGTGTTGGATATGAGCTTCATTTTCTTCAGAACCGTCGCGATATAATGCGTTGGTGATGACGACGTTCCAAACACTCCCGCTGTCACTCACCAATCATACCGAGCTTTAAAGTAAATTGGGAGCACGCAGTATTTATGACTTGTATAAATTTGTCGGTTGAGTAGACTGAAATCACGTCACTGGAGGGTCAACTCGATGATTGGATGACATTTTCTGCCCTGCATGGTTAGATTATTTCGTGTGAGCTCAATTTGTCGCTTGGTGAATGTCTTTTTTCGATTTGGAAGTTACTTTTGGCGAAAAAAGCTTCTTCGTAGCTTTTCTGTTGATGGTTATCAATGAATTAAATTTACTCACTGGACTTATTCTTTCGTGGCGATGTGGAAATGCTTCTACCGAAAAATTTCTTCATTTTCATGGTATCTGTAACGTGCTCCCACTTCGTTTTGCGTGCGTCATCATTTTCAGATCGACAATCCTGAAGGGCTTTGGATTTCGCTTTAGCTTTCGAAGTGTAAGATTGCTCCAGATTTTGCTTCCTTTTCGACCAACGCTCTATATATTCGCCTTGATTTAAAGTTACTTTTTCACAATTTTCTTCATTTCTTTTTCGGATTCTTGGTTCTCGCTTTTTGCTCGCTAAAACACGATGTAAATGAAGCAAGCTGGTAAAATTCGCATCTTTCGGAGCATATCCGACTTCACGATATGGTGTCAGCCCTCCACTAATCTATTTGTCTATGTACCATCTTGCACTCCACACCAGAGCGGCGTAAATGACATGCAGACCGTCAATTTGTGCTTCATCACACTTGGGGAATTCAAGGGATTGTCTATTGTTCCTTCATCTGCCAGGTGATTTCTTACGCCTTCAGCCACAGGCACGAATTTTTTACTAATTGCGCATTTTTCACGATTATCTTCCGGCTTATTCTACATGGTCGACTCTACACAAGAGCGTTTCTGTGCTACAGGTTTCATTGCCACGAGGAGACAGGAATAATACTTAAGATGTAAATATTGTCCAAAAAACTTTGTTTCTTACCGTCCGAATCTCACTAATTGAAATCGGTACCATCTGGAAGGTTTTGAAACCTACGTCAGATGCGCTCGTCACACGTTCTGGTAAATTATGGTAAAATACGAAATGAATGAACTCTCCTAGTAAAGGTTTCCCCATGGCCCAAGTTTTAGTCTCACTTTTACGGCACATTGATTTTGTCAGTTTTCCATTATAGTGGGACTGGAATGCAATGCCTCAGCACCACAAAGTCATGAAGACGGGCAGCAGGGAACGAGAGACCATGAGATCACACCCGCCGCTCAAGTGGAGGCGTTGATGGTGAACCTGATGACGAAGAAATGGATCGCTGTCGTTGTCGTCGCTGTACACTATCCAGAGTAACGCTTTCAATGTCACAAGGAAAATAATAAATTCTACATTCATATCGTACGAGAAGAGTGTCGACTTTCAAACATTATCCCCCTCTTTTATACAACCCAATTAACCAATTTCGCCGTGATTTTAATTGTGCACGGGACAAAGTCGAAGTAGCAATACTAGGCATCAAATTTGTTCACAAAGGAACGTGATCACGAGTGATAAAAATGAAGCAATAAAAGATCCGAATAATGACAAACAGGATTCTCCGAAGAGAGAAATATACCACTTCATAGACATGCTCAGGCCTTATGTGAGGACGGTCGTCGGCCGAACTGCTGCTGTGAGACCAACCAAAAGACCACGCGCGGAGAAACTCAGCTCAACCCGGCTTTTGTTTTTGAGATATTTTATTCGCAAAGTTCAAATTATTTTCAGTTGTAAATTGAGACGAATTTGATTTTTTGTGTGTTAGAATTTAGAAATACGAGCTTTATAAAAATGACTGTTTTCAGAAAAATGGACTGCTTACTGAGAGGAGAGAGTATAGGAAGTTCAGCTTCTACTTTCTTAAGATGAATAAAATATTAGTGAGCAATGTAGGCAGTTGGAGGAAATTTTTGGTTTCAAACTGAATTTAAATTGATAATTTTAGATACAATAGATTCGAAATGGGAGTTAGCTCAAAATAACTAATTGGATGAATGGACCTCCAACTGGGAGGGGGAAGCTTCCCTCCCTCGTTCCAAATCTAAACCTTATCTAGGTCGATATTGAGTTTGATGTGCTCAAGGGGCTTAGAAATTTTGCTTCCAAGAATCGGTCGAACACATTTATAGACGTTTCACACGAATGACATTTTGCTCGCTAATGTGTAACATTAATTACGTTCAGGTAGGAATAACATCCTATAGTCGGTTGCGCAGTCGCCACATTGTCGCCATATTGTCACGCAGTCGCCACATTGTCGCCATATTGTCACGCAGTCGCTACATTGTCACGCAGTCGCCACATTGCGGCACAAAACAGCATCGGTTTGCCTAATAATGGTTAATCTATTTTAGGTTTATTTAGGATAGTTTATTTAACTAACCTAACGTTATCTAACCTAACCTCACCCATCGTTACGTCAATACCGTATTACAACATATTCACGTGTCCGTTCCTTCACTTTTATATTCGACGTTCCTATAACTTCAAGGTTGAATAATTCGAAAATTACGCATCAGCGAGCAAAATGTCATTCATGTAAAACGTTTTTAAATGTGCTCCTTTAGTGATTCTTTGGAACCAAATTTTCAACGGTCAAAATGCAGTTTAATGCGCTCACGGAAATTGAAAATTCTGTTCCAAAGAATCACTGAAGGAATACGTTTAAAAACGTTTTATATGAATGACATTCTGCTCGCTGATGCGTTATTTTCGAGATATGGCAATAATTACGTTCAGATAGGAATAACATTATATAGTCGGTTGCTTAGTCGTTGCATTGTTGGGTCACCCCCACTTTTTGGAGGGAAATGAACAGCGTCGGTTTGGGTAAGTTAAGGTGAGCTATTTTAGGTTGATTTATGTCAGTTTAGATTAGTTTATTTAACTAACCTATCATTACCTAACCTCACCCAGTGTTACGCCAATACTATATTACAGCATATTTATGTGTCCGTTCCTGCACTTTTATATACGACGTTCCTGTAACTTCAAAGTTGAATAATTTAAAAATTACGCATCAGCGAGTAGAATGTCATTCGTGTAAAACATTTGTAAATGTTTTCCTTTAGTGATTCTTTGGAACAGAATTTTCAATTTCCGTGAGCGCATTAAACTGCATATTGACCCTTTTTAACATCCGTGAGCTCATTAAACTCACCATCGACCCTTACCTGGAACAATCTATACGCATACATAAAGGGAGCTCCGCTCTTTCTCACTTTTTAGGGGAGCCAAGAGTTCAGTCATACAGGAGCGAACAGAGGATTGAATGGGTTTCATTTCGAGACTAAAATGAAGTTCCTATTAGCCATAATTCTAACTCACATAAGATTTCTAAGAAAAAATGAGTGCTGTGAGGAGTATGGCCGCCAGTGGTCGAACATCGGTACTCGCAGTGGTACATTGGTTAAGGGATCGGCCTTGCATGTTGGAGACGAGGGTTCGTATCCCGGCACTGGCGCGGCGATTTTTCCCGTTGGGTATAAGGGAGAGCTCAAGCACAATACCCCACTCAACCCAGGTGTCGGAAATGGGTACCGGCTTCACGGGGGAACCGTCATGGTGTCCTATATATAGTGTTAGTTATAAGACATTTGAAAAACCAATGCTTAAGATCATATGTATCAGGCTTGATTGGAAATAAAGCATCCGAAGATGCCGATGTTTGTTTGTTTTTGTGATCATCTACCACAAATATCCAGTAAACCTGTACGTTATACCATGAATCCTTAGCTTAACCTTGGCCTATAACAGCAAAGATTTTGTTGAACCGTGCGTTTTAGCTGAAAGATTGAGCGTGGCCGCTTACCTTAAAATCTTTTATCTTGGACCAGGAGTATCAAGTTCGAAAAACGGGACCGTGAAGCAGTGCAACACCGAAGTTGTGACGCTGGCACTGGCAGTATCGAACGAGGTCTTCACGGGTGTGGGTGGCGGGGTGTGGTCTAGTTGTCTCCAATCAATTCTTTTCAATGCCGTTCATGAAATTACCACGATAACTCGGTCTTGATATTGCACGTCATGGAATGCCTTTGAGTTGAACTAATTTCCATCTTGTGAACGCCATCAATTTTTCTGGAGTCAGGACAGATGATACATTTTGAGAAATTAAACTCAGACGAATAGGAGTAACTAGTGTTAACTAGGCCGGAAGTAACTAGCGTTGTGCAACTCGTGGAAGAAGTATTCATGAAATGTAAAATTTCAACGCTTATTATCTAAGTAAAATATGGATAGTTACAACACACGTAATAACCTCTTCCGAAAACTAATACGAAACGTAAAATGAAACCTGTACTGTTGGAAAAGGTAGTCAACTCTTGAATTTTTCGTTTGAGTAAACAGTCTTGGTAATTCTTCACTCTATGGGAACACGTGATAATCAACGTAGCTCTACATATGAAACACATCCACTCAACAACACCGCTTGGGTGGCACTAACTTTGGATGCTTTCAAGCAGCATTACCACTTATCAATTTTGGAAAAACCCAGATCATCACTTAGAAAACACCCAGGTTCTTTTGAAATACCCAGTTAGGAGAGTACTTCTCTCGAAACAAAATAAATGATATGTTAATCGAAAAAGAGTTCATATGTTCAAAATAATTCATTTATGACTTATGTTTACTAATGACTATTTTTTTTCATCATCTCCGATCACTTTTTCTCGCTTTATCTCCGTTAATTATACGTCATCGACGAAATGCAGGTATGATGAGACTTCCTTTTACTGCAGTGATTCCCAAAGTGGGCGCTACCGCCCCCTCGGGGGCGTTAAAGCGCTCAAGAAGGGCGATGGAGCCCATCTTGAAAAAATTTGCATACACAGCAAATTCATCTTTTTGATAATTTGCCATAGAATATTAACATAGTTAACCACTAGAGGGCGGCAAGATCTCAAGAAGGGCTGTAGATGAAAAATTTCATAAAGAGGGGGCGGTAAATAAAAAAGTTTAGGAACCACTGCTTTACATATATCTAGGCAGAGGCATACCACATTCGCAATATCATTTGTTTCTTTAATTCTTAGCTCCCTTTAAAACTCTGTGTCATGCAATATGCCATAATTATTTGTTTTGCTATGCGGGCAATCGATGTTGCTGCCCAATCTATTGGAATAAGTGAAATTTATCGTTTCTGTAATTCATCAAAAAGTGCTGTTCGGATGCTTAATATTTCATCAACGTGGTCATGAATTGAGAAAGTTTTTCAGCTTGCAAATGCTCAAGCCAGTCTCTCATAGTTTGAGAGCAAGCAATGTTCAAATTTTCAGTAATATTTCTGATTCATCCTTTTTTCAATTTGTGTAATATTCTGCATTGTATCATGTACATTAATTTAAATTTCAAGGTCACGTTCATAGCGACTCCATTATTGGTCAAGGTTTATTTCCCTATTCAAATTCGGTAACTAACATCACAAGGGTTCATGATGTGCAGCAATGTACACAAATGCAACAAATTTAGTTTTGGTTGATATTTCGTTCACCGCAGTTTTTTTAAATTAAATATTTAGACAAATAAAAGACATGGCTTCCTCAAACGATTTTCTCGTGCTTTTTGTCATTTTATTTCGCTCTAAAGAGCTATATTTGCTATTGATTTCTCCATTGCAGTAAATGTCTATTTTGTTTAGAAACTTGTCGCTACCAATATTCCGATCAGGCCGTTTCCAATCAATCATGCTTGACATTTTGGTTCTTCATTTTCTTTGTCTGAGCACTGTTAACCAGTTCTTAGTAAAGGACTGAAGACTTGCAGCTTACATAATGATGAATTTTTTGAATAGCTTCATATGAGACATTAGTTTGGGGCGGGTGTTTACCAAGGTATGATGTTTACATCGTTGAAAGAAATGTTGAATGTTCTTCGGGAGAAAAAAAGTCATGAAATTGAAATTTTTTAATATTAAGTGAGCATACCAATAATTATGATTATATATTAACATTTTATGATAGAATAGACGCTAAAAAAATGCATTGTGAAAATAAAACCCATAAACCCAAAATTATCTGGAAAGACCCAGATCTGGGCTGAAAAACCCAGTAGTGGCAACACTGGAGACAGGTCTGTGAGAGTGTTGCCATAATACGCTTCGTTCGTTCATGAGTGATTTTTAGCGGTTTTAATGTTCGAAAGAAAATTTCAAATTGTTTCGAAACGAAATTGTGTTGTTCCAGGTTGCATCATCTTCTCGCAGTCAAGTAAGAAAAAAAAACAATTTTGTTCATCCTATTGCATACATCAATTGAAATTCGAGAGTTGTGCATGAGGCGTATCCAGTGTTCTTGCCGAGGGTACTGAAGCTATTTCTTCTTCATCGGCACTGAAAAAAAGAAGCAGGGACCTGAGATAAACAACGAAATATAACCTAATTTTCAAATTTTAAGAAAAAAGAGGAAACAGAAATTAGCGCGATAGCAGATTAAAAATCCACCAATGTATCGTACATGTCGTTCCAGTCGAAAAGAGTTAATATTACACGCTCAAAACATTTGGGTCTCGGCGAAAAGCCCTGTGGTTTCAGCCTTCAGGGTCTTTATAATTTTCCAGACTTATCCTTGGTAAAATTCCTTGTTAGATGCAAGTTCAAAAGTATCCCGCATGAAGTAGTGAAATTAGCCATTGTAGATGCACTTTCTACCTTTTTAATATTCTGTAGTAAACTCTGAACCCAAAACGGTCCTTCGTTTTCTTTGGTGAGAATTCTTTCCACCTTGAAAGTCTTATACATTTTACTCAAGTAGCATAGCATTCTTTGTCTTAGATTGATCACTTACTCTCAAACTCTCATTTTCCTCCATGCCTTTTGGCACGGACTTCCGGTGATGCTGTAGACCCATTGCAGCCGCGAAGGATTACTTGTTAGGACTGCCGTTTGTGATGAATTGCGCAGTATTTTTAGAAGTCTTTATTGTTCCTTTACCCGCTTCGGAATTTCACTGATCCCCTTCGTTGTTTTCTTTAGACCCACAGTAAAGCTGAGGTTTCATGCTGTACCACCCCACGCTGTGCGTGCAGGTGGTGTCTTGAGGTAGGGTTTGAGTAGATTTCATAACCAAACTATGTACCTGGCATCTGTACAAATTTGGAAAACCATCATCAAGAAGGAATACCCTATTTCCCCTGCTTCTTTTGTCCTTTGTTGACAGTACTTGTCTTATTAATTCCCCATCACTCTTTATTGGTGTAATGACAAAATAGTCATTACTCCTTAATAAGCTAACGTAGTTGCTCACTCCTGATAGCGGGAATCTTCGAATTATCTGTATCGAACAAAAATGAGCGAAAAAGAAGAATGAGGAGGAAAAAAGAAAAAAATCATTCGAAGTGGCTGCACCCACGACAGCCTTCTACTAAATAAGACTTACCCAGCTGATATTATCAAGTAGATGCGCGTGTTTTTCTTTCGTTCGAGAGTTTTTTCGATTTCCTTCAAAAAAATAAATTATTAATTCAGCCTCGAGGCGAAATGAGCTTGACCCAAATCCTCCTAGAAAATTCAACTCAACTTCAATATCAACCTTTCGCACAAACAAACATCGGCATCTACGGATGCTTTATTTCCAATTCAAGCCTGATACAAATCACCTTGTACATTGGTTTTTCAAATGCCTTATAATTAACAGGACGCCATGACGCTTTCCCCCGGTCAAGACCGGTACCCATTTCAGACACTTGGGTAGAGTGGGGTATTGTGCTTCGAATTTTTTCTCCGATACCCAACGGAGAAAATCGCCACCAGCGCCGGGACTCGAACTCTCGCTGCCCTCACGGAGGCAGGTCCTAAAGCCACACGGCTATGACGAGCACAACAAAAAGCGAGCTCTGTTAATTGGCGACGATAGTCACGAGCGAAACCGGGTAAGTTAATTAAATAAAATTGTTAGTTCAAGCCTCCCTGGCCACAATAAAGGTGTTCAAAAATAAAAGAAGTATGAAGGCGCCATTTAGTATGAGGTTGAGAACGGGGAATCTATCATTAGGTGTTTTCTCACACCTTACGCAAAGAGACAGCAAGATTAGTAAAATTTAATGCAACAAAATATAAGTTGAAGAAGAAGTGCTGAAAAAACAGGACTGCATTGAACAAAAAAAAAAGGATAATCCGGAACAGAAAATGATTCTATTTCAAGAAAAGAAAGGTCACCTCAACTTTATCTCGGAACCTTACGTTTTCCCTTGGGGGCGCTAATTCCCATAAATACAGGAACTCAGCAGTGACACCATCCCAAGTTACAATAAATGTTCGACTAACCTCTTGAGTTCTCTCACCAAGGCGGTCCCCTACTGGCATATCTGACAACTCTGTATGACAACACACCTGGGCGATGACATGCTGTCAACTACCGCAATGAAGAAGTGAAGGCTTAAAGACTGAGTGAATCGTTGCAAGTTCTAGGAACATCGAGAACACCTAGCGTGTCGTTCTACCAATGCACTTGAATTTTATCTTCAACTAGTCTTCTTGCTCATGAGTGCATGCTACTGTTTGGAGAAGGCGATCACGTTACGAATAAAAAGGGTCGGAGAATAACACCACCACAATTTTTAATTTCGCAATTGTAGTAGTAGACTAATAGTAGTAGTAGTAGAGACATGGGTTTGCTAGCGCTTCAGTTACTCAAACTGTATCGCACCGAAGGTCACATAATTTAATTGGTATCAGACTCTTCCAAGTTACCACTTAAGGTGAACATCACTATTATTTGAAACCTTAAAATTACATGAGCATCGTGGTTATAATTACAACTCAAGATAAAGAGTCCCTCCTCAATTGATTTCGCAATTGATCCGCAGAAAACGAAACATTTCACAATGGATGCCTGCACATCTTTTGTGTACAGCAAGTAATGAGGGATGCAGACCATTATTGCCTGCAATTGCAACACATGGCAAAGTAAACAAATCGGGATGGTATTTCCGTGGAATGCAATGTTAAATCTGGGCACAACTGCAGTTGTGTACGTTACCGGTTCGAATAAAAAACATCACTTTCGAGACAGATATCTTAGTTCTCTGACTTGTGGTAAGAACAGTTCGCGAGTTCCACTCCTGAAAAATTTGTAAGACACATGATTAAGGGCCCTCGTTGTAGGGGTTGGGTGATCCGATCTGCCCGTTTTTGTATCTACCCATATTATTTGTCTACGGAAACTTTAGTTGTGTCTAACTGACTGCAAAAGAATTCTGGCTCCTACAATACTTACTGATTTGTGGTTGTGCAATAAAAAAGGCAAAATTAAATTTTGAACACTTTTGACTTGATACGGGAACAGTGAAAGATATGAAAGCACCTACAACCCAAATTATACAGGAAGTCCAATCATGAGGGATGAAATAAAAGTCAAAATTTTCACGAACTGATTACTTAAATGATAAATAAAAAGAGGAAGGTACAAATTAAAAAAATTAAATTACAAGAGTGTAGCACTTGACTAACTTCGAATAAGTTGTTGAATACAAACTTGTACAGTCCAATTCTTTGCACATATTTACAGCTGTATCACGACGAAGTCGTCTAATTCAGGTACAGGAGTAGCCTTAATCCCAATACTTGATGAGACCATCCCACCCAGCCGTGGCGATTTTACTCGTTTCATGCGGGTGCCACAAGATGCCAATACAGACGTCATCGTGAGCCTTCCACTTCTGGTAGAGCTTCGTCGTCTTCCAGTCCCAGACATAAGCCCTGCCATCGGCGTCACCAGAGATGAGGTAACTCATGTCTGGAGAGAAGTCCAAGTTGCAGGCATAGCCGGCCACCATGTGGCCAGTGAACGTCTTCTTGCGGTTGAGCTTGAATCGATCCAGAGCTGAAAATATGACTATCTTGTTGTCCATGCTTTGACATGCGAGCCATTTCTTGTTGGGACTTTGAGTGACTGCCGGCATGGAATGCATGGTAGGGTCGGCTATATACTTGAAGTCGACAGGGATGTCCCACTCCCACACCCTGAGGCTTTTATCGTCTGAGGTTGAGACGAAGCGGCGGTTTTCATCAATAAATGTAATGGAGTTCACAGCTCCCAGATGACGGTCGTACTCCTGAGCCACTTCTCCAGTTCTTACGTCCCAGCAGACGATTTTCTTATCGGACGTTCCTGCTACGAAGAGATCTTGCTTGTCTTCGTCAGGATTAAACTTGACGCAGTACGGAACTTTCCTGTTCGTGAATCGAGATATGCATTCACCAGTCTCCGTGTCCCAGAGCTTGATGTAGCGGTCATACCCACATGACAAGAATCTCTTGCCGTCGTTGTCAAAAGAAACGTCCCGCACTGCTTGTTTGTGGCCCATGTAAGTGCGAATGCACCTTCTCTCGTTATACACTTCCCAAATTTTGACCTTAGTGTCCATTGAGCACGACAAGAGAAGATGAGCAGACTTGGGAAACCATCTGATTGCGGAAACACCTTTATTGTGTCCCTTCCAAGTGTGAATGAGTTTCTTGGGCATGAAGCATTTAGCGGGAGGCTCGTCCGACTTGAGGTTGACTCCAACATCTTGTGGGATATGCAAGTACGACCGTCCTTGATAGTCGGTGGGATTCCGGAGATGCAGCAGAGTTTTTTCTTCTTCAATTTTGTCATCTGTTTGCTTGCCTCGCTTCTGCCGTTTCGCCAAAATTTCTTCTAATTGAATCTTCTCTTCCTCACTCGGACACATAACAGTTTTCTCATTCTCATACTTTGCCCAAGGGCCTTTGAAGCCCTCGATATCGGTAGGGTCAGCATTCGTGTCCCTTTTTCGCTTAGACTCAGTGGAATACCTTTTCTTTGACTCAAACACAGAGACGTTGTCGGATTTGCGGGCAGCGGCGGTGTCACCCACAATTTTCAAGCCCTGTTCGGGGTCCGCCGATATGGATGGGTCCACAGCGTAGCCTGGAGAGATAAAACATGTGAATTAGTGAATTACCAATTAAATGCGGCACAAAAACACGATGTTCGGTACTTTAAATGACTGAAGAATTTAGATTAGATAAAATAGTTTCAGTTTCCCTAACAATAACGAAGGTGTTCCTAAGAGAATAAGGATGAAGGCACCATTCAGTATAAAATGAAAGGGGTGCGGAATCTATACACAAAGTATGTTCCTACACAAAATCCCGGTGTATAGAAAACAGTAAGTTGAGAAGGAAGGTTATGAAACAAGATAGAAGTAGAAGATAGAAAACAGAGAAGCTGAAAAACAGGACATCAGTGAACCGATAAATGACGGTCCTTAACAAAACATCTATTTTATTAAAAAAGAAAGCCTATCTAATTTTCAGCTTGGAACTTCACACTTTCCCTCCCCCCCGGGAAATGCTAACTCTCATAGACATGTACAATAGTCGTAACCCCGTCCTCAGCTGAAAACTAAAAACGGAAAGCAATATGTATCAAAGTGTTTTTTCAGTGTTAAACCTATACATGTTATCTGCAATTAAGAAATAAAATTGTAAATAATGTAAATAATTAAGACAATTTTGTAACAATGTACAACAAACACGATCTGCACTGTTTAATCTGCAGCAGCTTTCACTGGTTTGCCCCAGCCCCACCATGTTTTCCTAACAAACATCGACTTCTTGAGATGGACTCCTAAATTGGAGCTGCAATAATGCATTCCAGCGTCTACCCGACACTAGGTATTTAGTGCTGTCACACAAAAATGCTGAGTTTGTTATTGGTACAGCCCTTTTATTATACATCATTGCCAGGCATCTCGTACATAATAATAGCTATTTTTGCACTCCATCCATCTTGATCTTGACTCCTATCATCGACCCAGCAGTCAATTTGCTGGATTGAATGAATTTCGCTGAATTTCTTCAATCGCCTTACAATTAAAATTATTTTTCAGTGTCTTTATCTAAGAAAGGAGTGGAGCTCACTGAGTAAAAGAACGTCTATAACCTCTTCTATTTGCCCTATGTACTTTTTACCATCACCAGAAGAGCTAATTGATCTGTTAAAACACCGGGTAGTTGTGGGGATTGGAGTCAAGTTTCTTTGAAGTTTCTTCTCCAATTTGTGATGCTCTGCCCATGCATAACAGATTAAACTACTCCCCTTGACAACTTGCTCACTACACCTTATGTAGGTTATCTCTCTTCATTCCTCACTCTCCTGAACCGGATAAAAACTTGAAAAAAATCGAAATAGTCATAGTGGAAACATGAGTGTCTATAGTCTTCCACTGATTAATAAAATCAATATCTTAAAATGATAGCTGCAACTCACATGACAAAACTCTCACATTTTTTCGAGCCATTACTAAAGTTTCTTTTGATTGCCTTGAGAAGCCACTGTGATCACTCTATCCGCCGGCTGAGTCAAGAACAGCAGAAATAATATTGTAGGATAAAAACCCAGTGTGTGCGTGTTATGGTTGAACAAAACAAAATCATCTTTCAAGGCAAGTTTAGAAATGAGTATTGACAAGATTAAACAGATATTAAAAGCAGGAATTGGAAGATGAAAAATGTGTTATGCATTGAAATCATATTAGTTAAAAATTTCACAAGGTCGAAATATAAAATAACTTACCAAGTATCAGCTCTATCAAATGCTTTAGAGACCAGCTCCATCTACAGTTAGTAGTCTAAAAACTTGAAATAAAAAATTCACCCATTTCTTAATAATACAAAAACACATTAAAATCTACACAAAAATTTCCAAAGGATATGAACTACTTGTACTATTGAAGACCGGTTTTTCTTTGGAAATGTAAAGAGATTCTAAAATGCGTAAGCCTAAATCATCATACGCAGTACGTATTATAAAAAATTTTGAATAAAAAGCAAGGCCAAAAACGCCAGATGCAAAGTCATGTTTTTTTTTTAAATGATGAAGTAAAACTGAATGTTTTGGACTAACAGTCCATCTTCAGCAAAATCTCTGTAAAAAAAAACCAAAAGAGGAAATATTAATTCACTGATGAAGTATTTCTAAAAGTTTAAACTTAGGGTGTTTTGATAAATGCAAAATTTAAGAAAGCCATCTTCACCATTCCGCTCTCTGATATAATCTAAAATAACTCCAGCATTGATGCTTGCATAGTTCAAAACGTTTCATTTGATCATTTTTAAATAAAAATGACTACGTGTGGCGATTTTCGCCTTGCTTTTTATTCTCAAGCTTAGAAACATCAATGCTGGAGTTATTTTAGATTGTATCAGAGAGCAGTATGGTGGAGATGGCTTTCGTAAATTTTGCATTGATCAGAACACCCAAAGTTTAAACTTTTAGAAATACTTTATCAGTAAATTAATTTTTCTCTTTTGGTTTTGTTTTACAAAGATTTTGCTGAAAATAGACTGTTGGTCCAAACGTTCAGTTTTATTTGAACATTTTTAATAAAAATGACCTCATGTGCAGCAAGTTCCGTCTTGCTTTTATTCTCAAGCTTAGAAGCATCAAAGCTGGAGTTATTTTAGATAAAAAATTGTCTTCTGCCATGTGGCAACAACACTGCTTGGCTGTGAACGCGAATAGACGAGTGAGACAATTGTCTCAAAAAGTTTTCCGCTACGGCAGCTGACTCTACGGTGTTGAGCAAGCTTAACATAGAATGGCAAAGTCATTGTGCTGACATGGCCAGGTGTACACACTACACAACTAAACTTACAATGAACTAACAATTTACAGTGGACAACTCACAATGAGTATTAAAAGTGCGCGGTAGGCCCTTGGAACACAAACAAACAATCCAATAAAATAAGCACAGAACCCAAACATTAGACATACTCAACACCTCACCCAAATGACATGCCAACATCAACTTCAAGGTCGCCAAAAAATCAGACAACATAATGCCCTCAGGAAAGGCATTTCAACGTTTTACACATCGTAATGAAAAAGACCTGCAGCAGTCTCAGTCCTAACGAATGGATGAAACAACTTCAAATAATAACTCCATGTTATACATCTATCCAAGAGAAAAACAGCCAAATCAATACAATTCATCAGGCTTGGAAGCACCATTAATTAAATCAAGTTGTATACTACAGCCAGCCCATCACAGAAAAAAAGTTCATACCTCACAATCTCTCACTATACTGCAAACCCTGGAGTCCAGAACATATCTAGTCCATCGGCTCTTCACACCGATTCTAGATGTGAATCCCCAAATAACTAGTGTCCCACACACCCAAGCAATAATCTAAAATTGATCTTACATGGGAACAAAAAGGGCCCCCTACAAGCTTATATTATCTAAAGACAGTCATGAATAAAAGACTACACTCAAATTCTTGAATAACTCCCATACTGATAGCCAACACTAACCCAAAAAGTTGAGATCAAAATATTTATCAGCCATCTTCAATAAACATTCAATTTTCCACAAACTAAGGTCAGAACTGTTCTGTAATCACTACGGTTTGCCCGATTTCATCAATAAAACAGAAAATTTATATCTACTGTTTTTCCTCACCAAAAGATGTGAAGGTCCTCCTTTCTTTTTCAAATTCAAAGTCAGAGACATGAGCTGCCTCAGCGTAGCCGGAGAGCATGTTGCGCTTCACTCTGTTGAAGGGGGACTGGTTGGGCAGGTCAGGCCCCAGCACTGGTGCAGCAAGGACGTCAAAACGAGGGTTGTACGTCAGTTCCTTGGTCAGGGGGTCCAGGTGGATCCGATCGTCAAAATCTTTCTGTAAAAATTGTGATGGATTAAAACACAAGGGTAATGCCTATGCTTACATCTACTTAAGGCATGATACAGTAAACCACTTGAGGAGAAAAGAGTTTTGACGAGTTTCGAAAAATGAAAACATCAAAATAACACAATCTGGAAAAGTGAGTTTTTTTGTTTCTTTACACAACAGAAATACTGAGCTTGATATTCAGAGTAGCAAAACAATCACTTAACCTTCATGGAAGATTCTATGAGAAGGTAACTAATAAAGAATGATCATTTAGCATTTGTCAATGTAATAGTGCACACTTGGAGTACTAGGCATATATTGGCTTTTCTTTATGGAATAGCACTAACTGCTCTTACAATGCTCATATGGAAACTCCAACCTTAATCACATAATTATGAACACAAATTCTACATTGCACAATATAAACTAAGATCTAGACCACTATTTATTGTGAATATTCCATACACCAGAAGCACGTAACTACTTACAGATGAGGTGGCAACAGGAGCAATATCTACAGGCTTGCTGAGAACAGATTGGGCTGGCAGAGGCAACAGATGCTGTGGCATCTCTTCAACTACTGCAGATGTGCCCTCTTCATTTCCATCATCACTCATATCATCATCACTACCGTATACTTGTAAGCCTAAAAGAGAAGCCATTTTGCACTAAGAAAAAATGCTCTGAAAAGAAATTAGTAAAAAATGCATCACTTATGAGCTAAGGAGATCAGAAATCTAATACTTAGTAAAACTCTTACCACGTCCACAAGTCTTAAATGTAACCTTGCCAAACTTGAATGCATGCCTGACAACTGTACATACAAACTTGACTTTCTTTATACAAAACAAAATTAATTTCAGCATTGAGAAAATGTAAAACAGATTTTGAGAAGCCCAAAATTAAAAAGTAATTGAGTCAGCTAGGTTTAAAATTATGCATATGATTCAATAAACCAAGATGACAATATTCACTGCATACAAGCCCAGCACATTGATTGCTTTGTGAAGAAAATAAACTTCAATAGTAGCGGTTTATTTCAATTAGTAGATTTTATATGCACTCGGTGAAAGAAAATATATCTGAATTCAATTCCTAAGCATACAGAATAAGTGTGTATTACATCCCTTGTACAGAAAATAATCTTCAAAGTGTAGCATATGGCCATAATACATGAATTAACTATAATTTTAAGATATTCTTGAAAGTGCTGAAAGCACAGAAATAAATCCCCTACTGATACTAACTTGGTTAAATATTACTTTTTTCTTACATCTTATCTTACAAAATGTTAACTTTTATTATAATTTGACAAGTAAAGCTTAACATAAAGTCAAAAGACATGGATGCTGACTCCAATAACTAACGGTTGACATTTTCGTTTGTTAGTTACTAATATCTAAAAGTGTAGAACATTAACCAGTTTTGTGCAATAAATGCTTCAGCCACTTGAGACATTATGGAAACATTTCCAGCTGTGAATGTTACAATGATGTTTATGTTTTAAAACAAGTTTTTTGAACTTTTTTAACGAACATGTGAGTGTGCCAAATTATCCTAAATTTCAGGATTATTTTGGCTGCTGTTATGGTTTTTATTAAGAACTTCAATTGAAAGCTAGAATTTTTATCACACAGTGTTTCATAACCCTCACAAAGACAAACAGAATAACTCTAAAAATGATGCAAAAGTTTTAGCTGACAAGAAGTTAATAGCAAAATAAACTTAGAAAAATAACCCAAATAGCCTCACATGGCAAAATGCATTGGTAATGCAGACAAAATATGTCGCAAACAAAAAAATGACCTAAAACACAATATGTTCACAAATATAAATCTACTATGTATTAATATGACCAAGCATACATTTTTGAGTACTGCACAAAATAAAGAAATGATTATAAAAAATTCACCACTTTATTTAAAATATATGGTTAGCTTTGGCAGTATTTGTTGAGGACAGAACACTAATCAATTTTCAAAAATTTGTTGCTTGTATAATGTTAATCAGATTGAAATAAACAATTTTTCTTCTATGCACTTTTCGTTACAAATGAGAATTTAGCAAGTTATAGTGGGTAGTCGTCTGCTACTTAAAACGGTCAAGACTGCTAATAATTCAAATACCGGGAGTTGGGTCAAAGCTGTAGTGATGTCTACTTGTGTTTCGTACTAATCTGATTATTTTAGAACAATCGGTAAATTCATAGAAAAGAATGGGAAGAATTGCATTTTTCAAAAATCACAATGTATCACCAAACCTAACATAACAATTATTCGAGTGCATTAGATCCGTTGAGAAAAAGATTTTATCAAAAATTGCCATGAAAGACAAAAATTAATCTACCTCTATAACTTGTTAAAGGCACCGAGTAGTCAAAATCAAGAAAATGGCCATCACATTTTTTCTATGGGATCTAGATCTATGAAATTTGACATACGTTGGTACTTTAGAAAATAAATAGGGGTTTCAGACACTTTTTCTATTTTCCCCATAATTATGGAGATAATGGGAAGAAATGGGGCGGAAAATGTACAATTTTCAAGCCACTTCTTCTCAGAAAGTAGTTATTGTAGAGAAATGATTTAGGTATCATTGGATGCGCAAAGGGTTGCTGCATAAGGAGTAAGAGGATTATTCTGAAATTCATAGTAGTTTAGTTTTTATGAAGGTTAAAAAAAAAACTTTAAAGAGTCATTCATTTTTCCGCAGATTTTTTTATGTAACTAAAATACTACCATGAATATCAACAAAATCCTCTGACTCGTTATGCAGCAACTCTTTGCGCATTCAATGATACTAAAATCATTGCTCTAAAATTACCAGTTTCTGAGAAGAAGTGGCTTGAATATTGACATTTGCATTGTTCAAAAATTGCATTAGTACCGAATAACAGGTCTTCTCATTTACAAGCTATATTACTCCAAGAAATCAGTGCAGTTGACGTTATGAAAGCCATTCTGATTTATTGACTTGACTTTTGCTATCTTTTATCAAAGTATTTTGTGGTTCCTTGTCAAAACTGGTATCACAAGTGGTACCAGGGGCCTGGTACCGAGCAAGACGAGCGTGAGGCTCAGGGGTAACGCATCGCTCAGGAGCACCTCAAGAGCGTTCCAATCCTAACTAAACATAGCAGATGCAGTACCAGCTACTCTGAGCTTTACTGGCAGATTCAGCTAGTCGTTTGACATTGTAATCGCTTCGGCATTCATGTCACACTGAACTCCTCCGCAGCCAGCAGTCTTATTTATGTCTACAGAACAGGAAGGAGGGAAGGGAGGGGGGGGGG
>JACJUY010003508.1:2682-15421 GCA_014220935.1 Platorchestia sp. MABIK
GTGACTTGGGAAATGCAAATAAAATTCTTGTAACTTCAGAAAGAATGGTGGCAATTTCCCTGTTTACTTGATTCGCCGAAAATGTTTCATTAATCTCAAGTTTCGATTACCTCCGTTCATAATCTAACGTCAGATTAAATTGGTGTGTTGAATTTAAAATTAAATTACTGCTCACATGAGTTTCATTTCACCACGAACTAAATGCTAAGTTTTGGCGTAGATTCTCAAAATAAGAAACTAAACATTTCAGGTGTTCTGAATGGAATTGTTGAAAATCGATTGCGAAATATAGGCATCCCAAAGAGTCAGTGAAAATTTGAAATGATTTACAAAGTTTTCCCTTTAGATGGAGCTTAATACGGTCTCTCCACATTTGTGATTATATCGAATCAAAAGTTTTCTGTTTGGAAAATGCTTTCTAACGGCAGAAAAATTATGTTGTGTTGCCAGTTCGGTTGCTACCTCCATTTTTTTCCTAAGAGACCGTTATATTTATGTTTATTTAAAAAAATATGACCTTTTTCTGTGGGAAGGCAACGCAATTAAACGTCATTTTACAATAGCCTTGCGTATGTAAATGCTCGAAGCTACACTTGGGCGCATCGAGTGTTTAACTGGAAATTAACTGAACTACATTAGAAGATTTATGGTCATCGAACAAATGCAAATCGAAACGAAAGTCATTACTGCCATTACGAGGATATAGACAGTCAGTCATCAGCTGCTTGAAATAAGGGAAACGTGGAAGTCATCGATGCCATAAGTCTAAATGCTACCATCAATAACCCGAATACACCAAAGTTCAAGAGTTGGAATTCATGTCAAGTTCTTTCACAGCGTTAACCCGTAACGAATGAAAAAGTATTCAAATGAACCATGTTTAAACGAAACTAAGAAGTTCTAAATCTGATTGGAAGAGCCATTTCATTTTCGGTAGATGCAAAGTAAAATGTTAAAACTCACATCGATTTAAAAATGGGAAAAAAGTGAGGAATTATAAAATTTCTTTGAAGGCGCGCCTGGTCACGCGATGAAATAGTCCATAACTACTATTTTTTACCATAAGATGGATGATTGAAAATTGTATGAAAAGAATGAGGGTGATGAAGAATTGTCGCAGAATTTGATGATCTGTAGTGTGATGAAAATTGATAGTTAAGAAAAACATTGTTCAACTACATGTTAAAAGAGCACAGTATCAAAAAGAAGTTGAATATTTGTACCGTATTACGTTCACTCCTTCATTGCATATTAGATATTATATTATTATATGAAACAATTTAAATATTACATACCATCTGATGTTTGTTATATGTTTTATATTACATATTTAATGTTTTATAATTAACGTAATTCATTATAAACTGCATTGTATGCGTTACACGTGTGTACGTAAATAGGTAAAATATCAAAACGCATTCATGTAGCCCTCACATATTTCGGGAGAGTGCTTAAGCATTCTACAAATGAGAGTGAGATAACGCTTAAAAAACATCAAACTTAGTAATATAAGTAAAAAACAATAAATTATCATTCTAGAAATACACCTGCAAAAAGAGTTTTCATGCATTTTAATGTTGCACAAAAGTTCTGAACAACAAAAACATTGGCTGGAATAGGCCGCGTAATATCATACATATGCTTAAAAGAATGCACGTCGCTAGAGCATTCCAGCGAGCAACGCTGGACGTTGGGAATGCATATATTCTTTTTATTCGGAGGAAAGGCGGATTTATTCAGCTATTCGGATATTCACCGGTAGAGAGACTGCATATTCTGATGTGCAGGGATGAGCCTCTGAAGATAGAGGAAGATGTGCAAGAAGGGAGGGGAATATACGTCTCTCTCGTAGAGATGCTTGGCCATGGGAGAAATAAAGCGGCTTGGTCATGTTGTTTTTCTTAACGATCCTGGTCAATGATATATATTATTTTGGCACGATGTAGATTAAGGGGAATTATTCTGGGGAGTTGGTTAGTTTTTTGTAAAATGAATAATTGTGGAAAATGAGTTAGTGGTGCATAAATAACGTTGCTCTTACATATTTTATTCGCATGTTCATAGCGACTAAGGGTTTGGTAATACATTGTTAGTAATGGAAGATGTTTTACTCTATGTACTAATATAAGTATGACTTACTTTTATATTTTCACTTGATTTAGTTCAGAAGTACATTATTCTCTAAAAAGTGACTCGGTAGTGTATTTGAGATAATTCTTCGGCTTGAGTTATTTTTACAGTTGAGTGTAATTTAGCGGTTATTTTTATCATGTATTTTTATCCGTGGTGATCTCTGGGCTAGTGGTATATTGCAAATGACCAAGACTTTATAGTCAATTGCCAACATGAGGCATAAAGCAAATTTCTGTAAATGAGGGAAATTACTATTTTTATTGTAAATTGCCACGATGTAGTAAACGGCCATTTGAACAAATAAGTTAAAATGCTATTTTTCACTGCGAATTTCTTTGGTCAAAAGGTAATCTTTGAGCGAGTATGAATAACTGGTATCATTTTTACTGCAACACTGATCACGGTCTCATTTTGCCAGTACAATGCAATGGTTTTGCAAGCATAGTTGGATGATTATAAGATAGTTTTAGGTTCCCCTACAGCAAAAAAGATGTTCAAAGAGAGGAAGGCTGAAGGCACCATTTAGTAAAAAGTTAAGGGAATGTGGAATTTATGCCAAGGTGTGTCCCCACACAAAATCCCCTGCGCATGTCAATAATTTGCTGATAATGAAGGGGATGAAACATGATAGAAGTTGAAGATGAAAGTCAGAGCTGCTGAAAAACAGGACAGGCGTGAACCTAGAATAGACGGTCTGGAACAAAACAAAAATGTGTTCTATTTAAATAAAAGAAGGCCTATCCAACCTTCAGCTCGGGAACACACATTTTGCTCTAGTGAGACCAAATTCTCATAGATGCACTAGTTGTATGCTTCTGAAAGGTGCAAATGTAGTCTGAAATGTGGTGCCATAAAAATGGTGCAAATGTAGTCTGAAATGTGGTGCCATAAAAATGATGCAAATGTAGTCTGAAATGTGGTGCCATAAAAATGATGCAAATGTAGTCTGAAATGTGGTGCCATAAAAATGATGCAAATGTAGTCTGAAATTTTGTACCATAAAAATGGTGCAAATGTAGTCTGAAATGTTGTACCATAAAAATGGTGCAAATGTAGTCTGAAATGTGGTGCCATCAAAATAAAAACTCGTAACAACGAGGACCGAATTTCCGATATTGCTAATACAAGGAAGGGAATGGACCTCATAGTAGAGGTGTCAGGCTTTGAGAGAGTGTTCGCGCGTTACTTGACTGTAAAAAATGTTTATACATGTATGTCAGAAAAATTAAACCGGATGTGAATTTGACACTGTGAATCGCTGTTTCTGTTACATTCAGGAATTTGTTACATATATTTCGCTCCTAAATCATGCAACCAAAGAAAAAGTTCGATAAAATCAATCTGTGCTTCCGTAGCAGGGAGAAAAAACATTTTTAATGTATTTCCACTGAAAAAAATTGACCAAATAAATCACAGCTTCTGTAACTCTACGTATGCCTGACGCCAGTTCTCACAGCGACTTTCTTTGTTCCAGGGCGCGTAATTGAGGAAGAATTTCTCGATTTTTCGTCAAAGCGGAAGGAAAAAGCGAGAAATACAGCGGCTTCATTCTGGTTCATTTGAGACTCGTTCCGTTGCGGAATTTCCATCATACGAGCTGCGTAGAAAGCAGCGCCTTTAATCCATTTCCCAGCGCAACTCGCTTTACTAACCTACTGCAAAATTCTCGCTTGAAGTACGCTCCTCTTGAAGACTGCGAATCTCGAGACGAAATCACGCATGTATTGTAGAGACATCGAGATCAATGGAGCCGTCAGAACTGTGAAGGCATCAACAATTCCTTATTTTGCAGGCTGTCGTGATAAGGCGTTGTCGCCTTGAACTGAATTACGCCAGTTTTTCCTTTGGTTGAAATTCATGCAAGATGCGGTACATGCCGTCATGAATGAGGCTTCAATCCGATGTAGGGGATATACATTCCGTTCATTCATCCCTGTGCAATTCAACAATTGTGCAATTTAACAATTGTGCAATTCAACAATTGTGCAATTCATCAATTGTGCAATTCAACAATTGTGCAATTCAACAATTCATTCTGTGCAATTCAGCAATTATTCATTGAACCCTTTCCGTTCTCCAGTTCAACAATTCATTGAACCTTGCACGGCGATGCAATACCTTGTATGGCGATGCAATACCGTGTATGGCTGTGCAATACAAGCAATACAGTCGAGAACAACTCCCTGGTGCCCGATAACTCAATATTCCATCGAAATTCACAAGTTTGACGCCGGGCGAGGAGGCCCCAAATTCTACCGAGGTCTGGAATGCCTGCAGGAAGTTCGCTCCCTAAATTGGGGCAAAACTCTCCTCATAAGCGGCGTACGTGGTCGCTTTTGCAGCGCTTTATTATGAGAGGTGCACCAGAAATACGGAGGTTGTTTGTCGGGGCATAGTTTTTGCGTCTGAGGTTATAGAAATGGCGTGTATGTACGTGTGTGTGTGTGTGGTGTGTGTGTCTTGTTTGTGTGTGGTGTGTGTGTGGTGTGTGTGAGTGGGGGGGAGGGAAATGTATCGTGGGTGACAGAAAAGGGTAGCGAGGGAGGAAGTTCTTATCAGTGCATTTGGAGCTGCGTTGCTGTGAACTCTCGCTCTCTGACAGCCCAGTACTTGTGTGTTTGATTTTGATGTCGGTTTGCATTGGCATAGATACAAGTCTAAACCTTAACAAAGAAAAGAACATTAAATTTATGAAAATCGAACGTCATTATAAAAATAGTTCCACCTGAAACAAATATAAAAATACGTGAGCAACCGTGAGTCTAAGGTGAGTCCATTTTTTAGGAATACCATGTATATTTGAAAGATATCTACACGTGAGATTTTGAGATGTGTGAGAGCGATGACTGCACGTGTGTGTTTCAGGTCTAATTGTAAAGGTGCAAAACTGCACTTGAGAATCCGTCATCGTCTTGTACGAAAATGTCACAAGTAAAAAGTATTCATAATGGAGCGATAATTTTGCACTTAAAGCTGGGAAATTGGTCTAAGGGTTTGTAATATATTTCTAGGTCTATTATTTATAGGTTTAGGTCTTTTTTAAATTTTTATAAATAATCTTTACATAGGTGACGAGCGGTAAGTATACAAGCAATATATTTGCTGTCTCTTGAGCCGCTGAAGAAATTCCAGAAAAAATCTTCTTCACAGCTTAAAGTTAACATAATTTTGAGAAATGATCGGAATGCACGGTTGGAAATTAGGTAAAACTCTCATACCAAATTGGGAATCGGAATCGTGACTTATGTTTTTACCATTCCAACATAGAAACATTAGGAGCTGTTTCAACGAACACACCATTTCTGAACAACAAAAGTGTGTGAGAGGATTTCTTTCTTTTCTAAATATCTCTCACACAAAAAATATTTACTAATGCTCTAGACTAGTTGATTGGATATCGCTAGTGTTTTTTTTTCGAATTATTCATAAGGTTCCACGTGAAAGAAATTTCACATGAAATTTCACATACAAATTTCACATAAAATTTCACATAGAAATTTCACATACACATTTTTAGCGCCACAATTTTCTTGTACAATTCTTTACGCGACAGCAGTATTTACTGCTCAAGAATACGCTAAGGAGTTACGAAACAAAAGAGTCATTTAGCTTAGAAAAATGATCTTGATGAAGTACCATCAAATACAATGAAGACACGGTTCACTTATAAAGCATGTTTTTCATTTCACATTTCAGCCAATCGAAGAATCTAGCAATGAAGAGACGTTCCACCCATAAAGCATGTGTTTGATTCCTATATTTCAGTCAATCGAAGAATTTAGCAATATACATACGTTCCACCCATAAAAAAGCAAGTTTCACTCCCATATTTCAGCCAATTGAAGAATTTAGCAATGAACAAATGTTCCACCCATAAAGCAAGTTTCATTCCTATATTTCAGCCAATTGAAGAATCCAAGACACTACACAAACTCCCTCAGACGACTCTGAGAGACGGGAGATAAATTGCAAATGGAAACTTCTTCTCTGCTTCTCGACGCTGTCTTGGAAAAAAGCCTGAAAACCCAGCAAAAAGAAGGGCAAGAACAACAACATCGACGTCATTCGGAAAGTTAACATGTATTGCAGAGCTCAAAAGAATCTTTTGGAAGATTCCTCGCCGTCTGAAAGCAGCAACTCCAGAGCCAGCAGTGAAGTTTTAGTGTTTTTGTCGTGCCTTAAATGTACATGAGACACAAATCTCAGCGGGAGAAAACTTAATTCAGAGGGACCATTTGTACAAACTGCTCCATTTGCACGGACTTTAAAGCAAAAGCGCACTGCCACGATAGCGGCATTCTGAAGAGTTGCTCTGATTTCTACATGGTTTGAAAGTGTCCCATGATTTGCCACGTCGTGCAGGATGTGAGTTAATTTTACCCTCGGGAGGTATTTCTGCTTCTTTTCAGTATTGTTGATGCGGTCTTCCGTCAATCTTGAACTGCAGGTTTTCATGTGCATTAGTGTATTGGTTTTGGTTTGGAAGCACTCGGAGAGTCGCAAACGTGTTGCAAATTCTGTTTATTTTCTTCCAAAGAGGTCGTTCATTTTGACGTGCCGACGTGCATTTTCATGCTCATAAGGCAGTTTCTTACAATGATTGCTTATTTCTTCTATACTTTCTTGTCAATAGTGAACACAAGCTAGCACCGAATAAACAGAACGCTACTAAGTAAAGAACTGCACTCAATGTAAAATTGTGTTGCGAATGAATACGGACTGTTTTTCACAAATGATCAAACTTTTAGAATGGGAGGCAAAGTCCGATATCAAGGAAAGGAGAAGTTAGTTGCACTATCACTGAAGGATGATCATTCTAATCAACTCAGCGTGGAACTAAGCGACAATTACTACCTCAACTTGTAATCGTATGAAGGATACGCTTTGTTGATGTTTATTTCAGTGAAATATCTACAGAATCGCGAAAGGAATGACTCGTTAGAACAGAATTTGACGGAAGAAAATCGATCCCAGAAGTGTTTTCAGTAGCGTGCTGTTCATTCTGCCATAGTTTGGCTCACTATTGACAAGCTGATACAAACGAGTGACATGGTCACCGTTCCCACTCCCTTGTAGGCGTGAGCTTAGCATCTGGCAACATCCGGAAGGCACTTTGTATCATGAAAATGCAAAAATGGGGACAAATATCCCAAAAAATGAGGGAGAGATGAAAAGCGTCTAACATCTTTGAAAAAGTCATACATTAGGCATAAGGTTTTTGGCACATGAAGTGTTTTAATACAACACCAACGTGATTTAAGTCCTTCATAAAACAAAGCGCTTTGAAATGAGGCTGAAGTTGCACTGCGATGTGTAAGTGTCAGAGTCAACCAACTCGTGCGCAATTATTTTAAAGATAAACCACGGCTCTCGGAAGTGGCTTCGTTCCTGGAACTGGAAAGGAAGTTTATCCTACGGTAATATTCCAGGATTGCGTCCTAGCGTAACAGAGACTTGGATGTCCCAGCAAGCCTGGCGCATACAAATGAACCAAAGGAACTTCACTTCCGGAATGACAACAAGGGATCGCAGCCTTTTTTTAATGGTATTGAATCTCAAGGGAATCTTGTTAGGATTCCTTCGCTGCCAGTGGTCAGAGGATCAGGTGAATTTAGCAATGTGTGTAAACGAGTCTATTTTAAAGCTTACGTCGACGTTAGCAAGAATTACAAATTTAGTGTTGTAGAGATGTTTAAAAGCCCGAAGGTTTTTGAATAAAAACGGTCTTGAAGCAAACATTCGACAATAAAATCTTCTCTTGCACACTGAATACCCCTACCCAGTGACAAAAGGGAATCTAATGCGAATGAAATAACTTGAGAAAGAAGATTCTGAAAAATTTGACATTTTATCGTTTCTTTCAAAAAGCTCATCAGCAAAAAACATTCCTTCTGTTTGAATAAATCCAGAATTTCACGAATGTTGTTTTATCCAATCACAAAATTTGCTAAATGAGAGTCGCAATTTTACATTTCAAAAGGGAAATTGTTGTCTTTTTAATTTTTCTCAACATTACTCAACTTTTTTCATTTGAAATTAAATCTTCACTCTAGCAAATGAAAGGTGGTAGTAATTGAAAATAGGCACATCATCATCAATATGAGTAACTTAATCTTTATTTAACTACAAACATTTTCTCTTCACATCGACGTATAGGCCGCTGTCTAGTCATGTAGGTATGTGGTTTACCCAAGCATTTACACAGTGTATTAAATCACACGTAAGTGATTTGATACACATACATGCGTGTGTGTGTGATTGTTAGTCATGACCCTAGTCATGACATCACGACTAGCCGGCTGCAGTGGGGAAAACTGAAACAGAGAAATTGTAGAAAAAAGGAAATAGGGAGAAAGGAAATAGTATCTAAGACTTGATGAAAGGATCTTAATTTGACGTGTTCAGTAAATTTAGTTAAATTTGAATATATTTCAGGACTGAAAGATCGTTGGTTTGTAGGCTAACCTAAAATGAAATAAGTTATAATTCCTTGAAGTAAGTTAAATAAAGCAAGATCGACAATCAGCATTCGTCGGAGTAATTCGCAAACTAAAATCTTTTCATTCATCCCGTGCTTCAAAACTTTTGCATCGACTTATTTGAGCAAAGAATTCAGTTTTGCAGGTGAAAGAATAATAATTTAAATAATTCATTCTACTTCACTTTGGCCACGATTTAGCGCTTATTCTTGAATTAATTTCCAGTAATAATAAAAAGTAACAAAAAGAAATAAATCAGGATTACACCGACGATAAAGCCTTCCTTGCTTCAACTGATGTGTTGTTTGTGATATTATTATCCAGTGTGCTTTTGGGGATTTCAAGTTTTTTTTTACTCGGGCTTTTGCCGCTTGATATTTCTCAGTTACTAGGAGAAGCAGATCGGTGTATCATCGCAAAAAAATTTCATGAAAAATATATTCACTCAGTTTTCCATCATGTAAATTGTGATGTTCATATTTCTCTCTGAAATGCTCTGATGTTTTGTTTTCTTACTTAATGCTTCATAATTTTATTTTCATGATTTGCTGGTAGGAAAAATTCTCTTTTACTCTTAACAGTAAGCGCTGGGAATATTAAGTTATTTTAACACAAACCTTTCTATTCATAAGGGCAAAAGTTATACACAATAAATTTCCTACCGACTTTACGGGAAAAACTTCTCAAACTATTCAATTATCTGAAAAAATCCAGTGCAATTCCGCAGCGTTGGTTAAGAACTCCACAAATTAGGCCAAAATGCAAAAAAAAAATCCATGGTAAAAATAAAAAAATTACACAGCCATCGACTTGCTCTTTCTTCTGTCCCTACACAGATAATAAATATTAAAATTTTGCAAATGCTGTTCTATCTCATCACAAAATTTGTAGCGTGGGAACCGAATTTTTCTGCTATAAAAATAAAAAATTATTGAACAAGCCTGCAGCCATGGAGTCACGAAAGTTATTCACTCGAATGAACGACTTACATTCTTCAATACAACTCTACTCAGAAAGAAATAAAGTTCATCTAATGTCAATAGCTGCTTACTGTGTCATGATCAGCATGGGTGAGTGTTTGTTAGTTATAATTACCCGTACCTGATTGGATGGCGGCTTGTAATCCTGCGTACCTGATTGGATGACGGCTTGTAGTACTGCGTACCTGATTGGATGACGGCTTGTAATCCTGCGTACCTGATTGGATGACGGCTTGTAATCCTGCGTACCTGATTGGATGACGGCTTGTAATACTGCGTGCCTGATTGGATGACGGCATGTAATCCTGCGTACCTGGTTGGATGACGGCTTGTAATACTGCGCAACTGATTGGATGACGGCTTTTAATCTTGTTTAACTGATTGGATGACGGCTTGTAATCCTGCGTACCTGATTGGATGACGGCTTGTAATCCTGCGTACCTGATTGGATGTTGGCTTGTAATCTTGTTTAACTGATTGGATGTTGGCTTGTAATCCTGCGTACCTGATTAGATGTCGGCTTGTTATCTTGCGTAACTGATTGGGTACCGATTTAAAATCTTGCGTAACCATTTTTCAGACAGCTTGTAATCTCACTTAAATAATTGGATGACAGCTTGGAATTAGGAAGGCAATTGGAAGTTGTCTGCAGATTATCCTTCAGAGAGAACTTTGAAGGTAAAAAACCTGAAATTCTTTCGGCTAAAGGTAAGCGATGCGCGTTTGACCAAAGTAAAAAGTACCGTTCACGCTGATGAGGACAGAGCTAAACAAACTTGAAGATCAAGAAAGACCACCGAACTTTTCTTCTGTGTTTTGACCGGTATCCAGGTTACGTGATGAAGTATATCAGGCATTAAAAATAGAATATAAATTGTGATCCCAAACCTGCTCACAATAAACAAACTTCATTTCAAGGGGTAAAGTACCTTGAAATTTGTTGTATTTTTTTGCAGTGCGTTGGAATTTTAATATTGGCTTGGAAAATCAGCGATTTCGGCATGAGCCCTAAACAAAAGAGTGTGTATTTATAAAGATTATTTATGCATGTGCAGAGATTGTTACCATGATGAACAGGCGCTAGAGGTAGTTGGGTATCATGCAGCAGTACTGTAAAGCCAAAAGAAATATTCAGACCTATTTTAGGTAGTAAAATTAGGTAGTAAAATTTCCCTTTTTCGAATTATTTTGTAGAAAAATTGATCTGCACTAATGCGTAAGTAAATGTAATTGTAACATACTTGATGATATGAAAATACTGCAAAGAAGTTCCATGATACACAACCGTTTATAATTTATTCAAAAATATATTTTCATTCATTCCAATGATTCATCCCCTTATAGAGACACCAACGCATGTTAAGTTTTTCGTTTCAGGCAATATTTCCAGACAGAGAAAAGCCAAAAGCTTATGCTTCAGTAGTTATAAATGTTTAACTTGGGAAATAGCGTGAACCAAGCATTTCACTCTCACATGGAAAAACGTACGATAAAATTACTTCAAACTTTGCACATAGATCTTATATATCACCTAACGAGTTACTGTGTGCAGTAAATTCCTAGTAATGATGCGAATGACTGGAAATCAAAACATGTCTGAGCACAAAAAAAGCACAAAAAAGTCAGCTACACGTTCACTTCACCACAAACTGGACATAAAACCTAACTTCATATTACTACTTCTACGTTTGCTTACTTCTATTATGTTCAAGCCCTAGTTCAGGTCCTATTTTGAATGATAATTAATATTTATGCCATTAATGTATTTATAAATGCCATTAAGTAAGGCACTAATGTTAATAAATGCCATTAGGTAAGGCATTAATATTAATAAATGCCATTTAGTAGAACATTAATACTAACAAATGCCAGCTTATTAAGGCATTGTTATTAATAAATGCCATTAAGAAACGCAGAATATTAACAAATGCCATTAAGAAAGGCATTAATGTTACCAAATGGCACAGAGTAAGGCATTAATATTAATGCCATTAGTATTAACAAATGCCATTAAGTAAGGCATTAATCATTATGCCTTACTCAACATCTAAACTTACATCTTTGAGCATTAATTTACCCAGAACATCCTGAACACAACTCGGCCACATCCTCTGCTTCGATCCTAATGTGAACGTCAAGATTTTTGTCTTTTAACTAAGCGTGAAAACGAAGAATTTTGCTTCACGTTAAACAAACCTGGCATGGAATTTCGCCGCGCAGATCCAATTCACAATGCTTTTTCAATATGCGACAACGCCAAAAATTAAAACGAGCTTTGACTTAACCAATACATTTTTATGTACGTGGTTACGTAAACCACTTCACGTACTTGTACATGAGGGAAACAATACATGCCAAAGGAGAGGTTTGGAGGTTCTGTCATCGTCACGCTTTGTCATTAATTAAGCATGGAAGAAATTTTTAGATTTTAAATGAGCAGAATTCTGGTAAAAAGAAACTTTTCACGTTATAACAAAATGCTGCAAAAACTCGCAGTTCTCGAGAAATGGAATCGGATCATTCCAAATTCAGGTTATTGGGTTAAATTTGGTTGAACTAAAGCACCCAACGCAATTAGACTAGTGAAAATTACTTCGGAATGAATTCTCTAAGCAATCAAGAGATGGAGATTGGGGTAACATTATGTATTCATTGGAAGTAGGCCAATGTCTTTGAGTCGAGAGTAAATACCCAACATTCAACATGCATTCAACGGAAGTAGACATTGCATCTTTGAATAAGAAATGAAAAGACATTGAATGTCTGTGGGTATTGACGACATGTTGCGCAGATGTTTAAATAAAAAACACATTCAATATCCGACACGGGATTTTTTAAAACTAAATTGGAGCGTCAAACGATGACATTATTTTTGGATCAGCTTTGAGTTTAGAAACAGAATAAAATCAGTTTTTCAAAATCCTTATTTCGCATCTTCCACCGCTATTGTAGAATGAGTAGAATTAGTCTTGAATCGATTTACTTTGAATATGTTCAGTAAGTCACACGTTCAGTGAGTCACATGTTCAGTGAGTCACATGTTCAGTGAGTCACACGTTCAGTGAGTAACATGTTCAGTGAGTCACATGTTCAGTGAGTTACTTGTTCAGTGAGTCACATGTTCAGTGAGTTACATGTTCAGTGAGT
>JACJUY010003508.1:15580-57157 GCA_014220935.1 Platorchestia sp. MABIK
CACATGTCCAGTGAGTCACATGTTCAGTGAGTTACATGTCCAGTGAGTTACATGTCCAGTGAGTCACATGTTCAGTGAGTCACATGTTCAGTGAGTCACATGTTCAGTGAGTTACATGTCCAGCGAGTCACATGTCCAGCGAGTCACATGTCCAGTGAGTCACATGTTCAGTGAGTCACATGTTCAGTGAGGTACCTGCTTCAATTGAAAGTGAAAGATTACATTTCTTGGAATAAATGAGCAACGAGCATAAAAGAGCAAATTAAAATTCAATTCAAGTGAAACAATCTCAAACAATTCTGAATTGTGTGTGTTTAACCATAGCACTTCAGTGCTCTGCACCTTCATTTTCAATTTTCTGCGTATCAGCTTAAAAATATGTGATATATTTTCATTTTTTCCCGCATCTGCACCTCATCTGATGCATTTAAAAATGTCTGCGTACGTGCTGATTAGATAAATGATACTAGTCCAATTTCATTCTCACCTATTACACGAATAAAGGATTTTCGTCCAATTTCATTCTCACCTATTAAACGAATAAAGGATTTTCGTCCAATTTCATTCTCACCTATTACACGAATAAAGGATTTTCGTCCAATTTCATTCTCACCTATTACACGAACAAATGGTATTCGTCCAATTTCACTTTCACTTTGCACGAACAAATGATATTCGTCCAATTTCATTCACACCTATTACACGAATAAAGGATATTCGTCCAATTTCATTCTCACCTATTACACGAATAAATGATATTCGTCCAATTTCACTCTCACCTATTACACGAATAAATGATATTCGTCCAATTTCATTCTCACCTATTGCACGAACAAATGATACTCGTCCAATTTCACTCTCACCTATTGCACGAACAAATGATAATGACGCTTTGACCTCACGTGAATTCCACTAGTATCATTTACTGCATTGAAGTCTGGGTGAATTTCTCATCTAGAAATTCAAATTCTCAGCGCGGTGAAATCCTCATTAGGCCTAGGCCAGGTAACGAAGCCTATTTTTTCCGTCAGATTTAGTAAAGCCCCAACTCACCTCGTGCCCATTTGTTAGTGACCTCCCACAGACGTTTGTTTTACTAATGAGCTTCAAAAGTTGTGCCTCTCAACGCCGAAACTTTTTCGCGTTATAACAAAATGATGCAAAAACACGCAGTTCTCGGGCAGCTTTATCGCCTCGCACTCAACGCAAAATGTTCATCAATGAGAAATGATGAGTTTTTGTAGCCGACGGAAAGTAGCAAAAAGACTTGAACGTTTTGAACATGAAAATGTTGCCGTCTTCTCTTGTTTTCGGGAGCAAACTTAGGGCAAGTTTGGCCATTGAGTCGGGTAACTGTTTTGTTTTCTGGCAATTAGAGTTGATAAAAAGAAGCCTCATGCCTGCTTGCTGCTGACTCCCATTAAGGTAAGGAATGTAGCACCATTGTTTCAAGCCTAATCTTAAGTCGTCGGATTTGCCCTGAAATTGAATGAAGCTCTAAATTTATAATTGCACTTTTCATCAAGAGCCATGACATTTATTCTTGTTTTTTGTTTATTTTTTTCTCTGCGGGATTTTAGCCGTCACCATCGTTCATTCTTTCACTAATAAGATACATTCCTGAAGATACGGCAGCTGTGCGTGAGGCTTGAAAGCATAATGCAGCCCAAGCATCAAAATGAAAGACGTTTAATTTGCCTGCCACAACTCAGTCTGCCACTCTTGAAATACTACATCTTCCTAACAGTGATGCTTTCCTAATCACACGCATGAAAGAACTCTTCAGAGATTTTGAGCTCTAAAACAGTATTACGTTTTGAAATGAAAATCAAATGGGAAAGTACGCTTCGCTGTAAATGCTGGCTGTGTCTGGAGGATCCGAGACAAGCTGTGGCGGAGTTAGGCGATCTGCAGCGGGAGTCTGGAATAATCTCCAGATGATTGATTGCCCAAATACAAAGCTCCTTGCCCATATATGAGCCAGATATTCGGAGGGAAGCATGAACCTGAACACAAGCCCTCTCCTAATGGACATGGTCATTCCCGGTAGACATGATTTCATCAGGGAACGCCATGTTTCCTTTCAGTTTTGCGATTCATATGTACATTCTCGAGAGTGACAGTCATTTGAGGAATGTATACTAAGAATATACAATCAGAATGGGTAAATGGGTAGATTTTTAGTTAAACTATGTAGCGTAAAATAGTTTTCAAACGCCTACTTGTGTCTTGACAAGATCAATTGAACTAGCTGTAGCCTGGATAGCATTCATACGACCATCCAGCGAGTGGATAGCTAGCGCACAATGAGGGAAAATTTTTTAATCAACTGAAGAATTTTAAACCCGCTGAAAAATATTTTTTAGTGCAACTAAACAGAGAGTAGATAAACTTCAGTACTACTGCACAAAAACTTAAAGTACGTTACATGAGTGAACAAAGATGGATGGATCGTAATATACCTGAAATAATACTACTGAAATTGCAATACAACTGAAAGTTGAAAGAAACTCTGAAATAGTTGAATAAAGATTGTATAGACTCTAGCACAAGTGAAACTTTACTAAGTAGATCCTAATAAAGCCAAAATTCACTGCATAGATCTTCATAAGACTCGAAACACCCATGAATAAAACTAATTCATGATCTATACTACAATAAGAGAGGTCTCTGTCTCCGTCTGTCTGCACGAAGCCAGCCTGCAGTGTGTGATGAGCCTATCTGTGATACAAGCTTCATCAACTCCACAATTTCCAGTGCATTAATCCATCAGATTCGAGTAGGAATGAATATCACGTGAATTCTTAAGAAATAGGAACGTGTGTCATGTGATTTGTCGAACATTATTATACATTTTTGACGGCCGTGTGCACTCGGCCTCATCAACTCTCGAGAGATTGAATTTTTTACTTCTTACAGCCTTTCTTTCATTTCGCCTTCTTTCTTATATCAAATAAAAGGAGAGGGGGGGGAGGCTTGGACTAGTTCATTATAATAACTCTACGGCGATTACTCTTAAAATTTAAATTCACAATGACATCGGTTCACAACAAAGCAAGTCACGGTAAGTAGTTTAAAAATTCAACGGTGAATTTGGATTATTCAGGATGGTGTTTTTAAACATTCGGGATTAAATAGACTTTAGTTATAATAAGGGCAATGGTATCACATCAATATAGGTTTTTCAAGAAAGTTAGAATGTATCCGGAAATTGCTTATCGAATAATAATTGCTTTCCTTTTCCTGTATAAAATTCATCGCCAACTTAAAGCTCTCCAAATTGAGCGTGTAGTTTATTCCAGGTTGTGCTGAAGTTGTGCAGAATTTAAGATAATGTATTTTTTCCTGTCTTTTGAGATTTTATTGAAACGTTGTAGTAAAAAGAGCAAATGTTTTCATAGACCAGAATTTCTTTTCCCAATGGCATGCAAGAAACTGTATTATGTTTTTACGGTCGGCGTCCGTGCTGGTCTTCAGAGAATAATTTTAAGAAAATAAGAAAAAAATTCGTTTTTATTTCAAGATGTTAAAAAATGCTCATCAAGTGCACAGTTATTAGAAATAACCAATTTTCAGCTTTAATTCAAGTGAAAAAAATTTTTATTCATCGAGTGAAAAGTCGTAAGCAAATAACCAATTTTTCATTTTATTTAAAAATGTTAAAAAAGTTTTATTGTTCATCGAGTGAACAGTTATTAGCAAATTGAAATTCTTTGTTCATTTTAAAATGTTTACATAAATGACATCTTGTTGTTCATCGAATGAACTATTTAAAAGAAAGCGCTTTTCAATTCTGGGATAATTAGAATTAGTTTTGAGAAGTTCGCTTTTCTTCAGACTTTACGATTTGGGAAAACGAGTTTTTAAGTTTCCCTAAAAAATATAGGACTGATAAATTTTCTGCAGAGCACAGGGTGGCTTCTAAAAATATTTAACTTTTAAAATTCGAATAATTTTTTAAATATATGAAATAGGAGACTATGATATAGAACATCCGAAAGGACAAAATTCAATGTATCTTGCGCATCTGGTGTGCCCTCCAAATAAGCATAAACACCAAGGGTGCAGGAGAGAAGATTATTGTAATCAGCAAACATGGCACAGCTTACTCTTCTACATTGCAAGTTCATCATCGAAGAAATGACGAAAATTAGATCCATCCTTGGGACTCTGAGGAAATTCTTTTTGAAATACCAATTCAAACCTGACATAATATCGATTCAGAGGAACTTCCAAAAGTGGCAATCCCAGTCTATTGAGAGAAACAGTAATAAAGGAAGATCTGGAAGAAACTTTTCTGAACGCACAGCGGAAAATGTTGAAAGACTGAGAACTCTAATCCAAGATGAAGACACGAATTCAAAAAGCAAAGTAAAAAAATGTGAAATTAACTATTCTTCTTTCCAACAATAGTATTTTTATTTCCCAATCCTGTCTATGAAAAAAAGTTATAGCAATTTGAAAGGTATTCATTTGCATTGAATTCAGTAAGTAATGACACAATAGCACATAATTCATCGATCCCTTCAACAACAGAAATTGTGTAATGACACAAGCACCAAAAATTCTGTAGATATTATTGTCATTATTTTATGGACTATCACTACTTGTTAAATTTCTTTAAATATTAATCGTTCACTTGCGCGCACCCAATAAACTTATTTTTCCAAATAATACCTACGCTCAAGATACTATATACACACCAGCTGTACAAAACAAAAATTTTCTGCATATTTTACGCCTAAAGATGATGCTAGTAACTTCGAAATGTGCTAACAATTGACTGAAAGATTCTAAGGTTTAAAAGATTGACAGCGTATTAGAATATATGATCAGTAATTTTCTTCGTATTTTAACACACGATGAACTGATGCATTTATACCAGTGAGGAGGTGGAACCTGTATCACAGATCCACACATGAATCAATTTTGGCCGCCCCGGTTTAAAAGTTTCGATAATTAGCACCCAGAAAATATGGGTACGGTACAAGCGTAAATACAAGACGGCCTTTAGTATTCCAGATGGCACAGCACGACTGCCTGATATCAGCATTCATTTCCGTCATATCTGGAGCAACAAATGCAGGCCTCACACCCGCCATAACTCAAGCTGCTGCGTCTCACTGTCTCGCTTTCGTCAGATAAATCTTCCTTCGGCCAGAAAATTGGACTAAAAACTCGAATCAAAATTTCTGCATGTCCAGAGCAGAGCTCACAGTTTGGGTGGGGTGAAATCAACTTCTGTTTGAAGAAACAAACTGGAAATACAAAAGGTGATGAAAACGCGTAGATTTTTTGAAAAGTGCGTGACCTTGACTAAGACGTAGATTTATGTAAGAGCCCTTAAACTCAAAGAAGTACGAAGATTCTTTAAGAGTCTCTGAACTTGACGAAATAAGTAAAAAAGAGTCCCTAAACTTGAAAAAATTCGTAGATCCTCGAAGGAGTCTCTAAACTTGAAACATCAATTCATGAAGGAGTTCCTAAAATCTGAGAAATTATCATGAAACTCCGACGTTCGTCATCTCATTTTTTTCCGAGGCTGTTGCGATGCACTTTTGATAAAGTTGAAAGATATTTAAGGGAAAAGTTCCCAAAGGTAAACACTACTTTTTCATAGTTTTTGTTAAAAAAATTCGTCTGTTCGCATCAGTGATTCGAACAACCCAGTCACGCTTGGCAACAAGAATTTTGTGCGTGCATTTAAAACGAGACAAGAGAAATGTATTAAAAAATATTTCCCTCAAAGCACATCAGAAATGAACGTTTTAAACTTACGCTAATGCTTAAAATGGGCCTCAGAAATAACAATAATTAAAAGGGCAATTTGCAACAAATCTTCATGGAAATTTGCAACCAATTTTTGCTGCAATTTACAACAAATTTTCAAGGCAATTTGCAACAAATTTTCAAGAAAATTCTCAACAAATCTCCGGGGCAATTTGCAACAAATATTTAAGGAAATTTGCAACAAATTTTCAAGGCGATTTGCAACAAATTTTCAGGGCAATTTGCAACAAATTTTCAAGGAAATTTGCAGCAAATTTCCAAGGCAATTTGCAACAAATTTTCAGGGCAATTTGCGACAAGTTTTCAAGGCAACATTGCATTAATTTTTCAACGCAACTTGCAACAAATGTTTTTCAGAACGATAAATTTGAAAAAAATAAGTGAAACCACTCTTTTAAGGTGAAGCGCTCAGTATTTAAAGTAAAATAACGCTCTTTGGTTTCAAATAAAGGTTGTTAATTTTGGATGCTTAGCTACATCTTCGGAATTGCCGCTCTAAATTGGCCCAACGAAAGCCAGCCATATTTTTTATGGTTATGACATGACAGCAGAAATAATTTTCACAGCAACTTATTTGCATAATTCTAGAGCGTGGGAAAGAGTCACAATATCGACTTGTCGATTTAATCTAAAAAGTACATATTGTAAAATAAATTACTCAAGTATTACAACCACAGAGCGACGATGCACCGCAGCACTCGTAACTAATGTTGAAAAGGTCAAATTAACTTGATCTTAAGTATTGTGTTGCCGTTGAAAAATCACCAAAACTCCTGTTACGCTAGTATTAACAGTAAATGGAATTTTTTGCTGAGTTTAAGTGTTGCAATAACTAAGTTACTCTTTGGATGATGTCCGTGGGTGCTCTTTATAAGGTAGGCAAAATTGTAGTAAAACCACTTTGAGACATTCAGGTGAAAAACGTAGCAGTTTCTTTAACAAGAGAAGCAGAAAAGCAAATTTCAACATCAAAGCGAAACTTTTAAAACAACTTCAAAATGGGAATAAAATACCAGTTTAACAGTCACCCCATACTTCTACATTACGAAAAAAGAAACACAACACTTTCATAATTCGAAGTCCATGCACGGAAAGAGACGGCGGTGTAGAAAACGGCCGCTGGGTCTCATAAAGTCAGTGCTGAATCGTCCACAGTGATTCACCAGGGGACATTTGACATCGGGCTTTGATGCATGGGCCCCGATGTTGCTTCACTTCCCTCATTTTCTGTAGTCTTCGCTGGAACCAGTCTCATAAAGTTGGCTTCTGCTGCCCCATGTCTTGTTTGTCCTATTTATGAGCCTGGCAACGACCGAACGAATAGATCTGACTTCACTTCGCCTGGTCGCCAGAAAACTCGACGACTTTGCCGGCACAGACCGACCGATCTGATCTCTTGAAAGTTTCAGGGTATTTTTGGTGAAGTGGACTCTGGTCACAGGAATTTGATTCATTTTTCTCAGTGAAGTGAGAATTTTGGTCACAGGAATTATTCAAAGTTTACTTCGGTGAGGTTTATTCTTTATAGTGAAGTGGACATTTTGGTCATGGGAATTTTAACGATTTGGTTTGGTGAGAGTTTTTTGTGAAGTAAACACTTTGATCAATGGAATTATTTAAGGTTTGCTTTGGTGAGGTTCATTTGTTCAGAGGAATTTTCTGAAGTTTGGTTTGGTAAATTGAAATCTTTGTGGGTTTCCGACACACCCTTTTAAATCCATTTTGTAAGCTCGAAACAAGGACGTAAATTCTTTGAACGAGCACAAATTACATGAAGCAACAAGCCGACAAATTTCATAGAGTAAGGTGTTTACGCCATATCAGTAATATTCTGGAATCGAAATTTAATCAAATTATTTTGTCCAACCGAAAAGTCTGAAACTTGTCGAGGAGAACAAGTCTTGATAGAACATTTATTTCAATGAGGTTAAGAAAAATTGAGTGACTACATTTTTTATATTTTCTTCTGGTGAGTATTTTTTCTTAACATTTTTCAAATCTCCTTCATTACTGTACCAAGATAGAGGGAAAAATTCTGAAAACGGAATGAAATTGGATAGGAATTCCAGAAAAAAATGAAGAATTCCAGAATAATGAATTCTGGAAGAACCTTCCGAGAGAAAAAACTGAAAATGATATTTTGGCTCTAGATGTCAAATATATCACAGAATGGTCCTTATGGGCGCGTCTCCATCATTGTCTGGTGACGTCGTATTAAATAAAAATGAAATAACGCCATAATAAAGATTCGACCAGTAAAAATATAAATAATAATATAAGAGTCAGAGGAATATTATTGCACGAGGAGTTTCTCACGTGTCTCCTTCCTGAAATTATGCTTATGTGTTTCATAAGAAATTAGCCTGTCAGATATGATTCAACGTCCATTTTTCCGAATAAAATCTCTGATAACTGCCTGCTTCAGTCATCAGAGTACAGAGAATATTGCCATAAATGTTAGTATACTATTTATTATTTTTCTGCAAGCTAAGCAGAAGTAAAAAGAATTACGGTGAGTGGATGAGGATGCAGATATTACTTCATCTCTTAGCGATCGTCAAAGCTAGGAGAAAACTTTAGTGTTTCGGTACAACAAACGTTTTTAGTAAAGAGATGTTTTGCAAATGTTTAGGCAGCGAACACTAGCTCAAATATAAGGATAACTATAAATTTAACTTAGACGCCCGTTTTTGTGATAAGTGTAGAAATTTCGTTGAATGTTGAGCCCCCTCATATTCTCCTCTGGTGGTAAAATATTTAATAAAGTACCATCTTGATATATTTTTGTTGATATATATATTCTATACACATTATTCGTGATAAATATATTCTTGAGACATTATTCGTGCAAAATTTATTCGTGATACATTATTTGTGATAAACATATTCTTGAAACATCATTCGTTATAAGTATGTGCCTGATGTATTGTCTTCGATCAATTTACTTTCGAAACATTATTACTAACACATGTTTTTAATACTATAATATTTATGCTAAATAATTTTATGTTCAAGGCCCATTGCCAAAGTTTGGGTCTCCCAATGGGCTGTTCCTGTTCACAATGGTGAATATGAAGCCTTGTTGTGAAGTGTAGGCGTGAACTAAATGCCATGTTTAGATATTTAAAATGTACATACAGAATGAGCAAGTAAAACAGCTACCATGAATCTGAGCAAGTAAAACAGCTACCATGAATCACAGGCTGAAACGTAGCACACTGAAATGGAATTCTAATATTCCGAGACATTTGCCATGAAAAATAAAAGAAATGTTCTTTTTATTACTGATTTTCCTCTTCATCTTACGCCTGAGATTCCTTAAGAATCGGCCTATTGGAAATAGCATTACAGACAAGCCCAGAAAGCAGCCTGTAGCGATAACTTTTTCGAAGGGAATCTGTGGGGATCAGTCCAGGGCTTAGTTAAACATGGAGTAATTTAAAGGAACCAAATTAGTCATCTTTGGTTTGTCATATTCATTTACACACAATCACAAGTAACATTAGCTGGTAACACCTACTGGCAACACCATCAGGCAACACCAGCAGGCAACACTAGCAGGCAACACTAGCGTGCAACACTCACTGGCAACACTAGCAGGCAACACTCACTGGCAACACTAGCAGGCAACACTCACTGGCAACACTCACTGGCAACACTAGCAGGCAACACTCACTGGCAACACTAGCAGGCAACGTTAGTAGGCAACACCAGCTGACAACACTAGCAGGCAACGTTAGTAGGCAACACTAGCAGGCAGCACTAGCAGGCAGCACTAGCAGGCAACACTAGCATGCAGTGCTACACTAGGCAAGAATGAGACGCAAAAAATAATTTTTTGCTCCGAGGCACTCAATAATCCTACAAAAGAGACGAGAATGCGTAATTAACGTCAGTTCAAAGTAAAAATCGCTCAAGCGGGAAAATGCTCTTCAAAAAGACGTTGCAGCGCAGGAATGCATTATTGATCTGGGCTTTACGCCTTGGACGAGCACAAGTAATGCTCTTAATTTCTTCAGCGATTAAGAATGAAGATTTTAAGGCGTACGTCGGGCAAGACATTCGTCTTACGTCTGTCGTATACCCGAACTTTTTCGCCGAGGCATCTCTGATTTTATTGCGCAAAGACTATACTTGGGCGGCTAAAATCATAGATGCTCCAGCGAAAAGGTTGATCTGGGTAATCTCTCTGTTTAAACGACCCAGCTGGCCGTTTAGCGGTGTAACATCGACCTTAAAAGTCCGCATTCCTGAACATTGACCTAAATATCTGTAGATGGCATTTGCGCTCCAACGCATGAGTTTTTAAGGTAAAAATGCCCCAAAATCAATTCAAATATCGTGCCTAGGAATCTCTCAGGCTAATCATCGTCCCATGCACGAATCGTGAACATTAAACTAGGGAAATATAACCAAGGTTCTCGCATAAGCATCAGTCAGGCATAAGCACCCATTACTGCAAGAGTCGGCCAATGATCGTTGATAGACATGCATCGGCCATTACACAGACCTAAGGCATCGGTTCTAACATCGACGCTCTCTGCTGGGTATCGATCATTAACATCAGTCAGGCATAAGCACCTATTGCTTCAAGAGTCGGACTATGATCGTTCATAGACATGCATCGGCCATTACACAGACCTAAGGCATCGGTTCTAACATCGGTGCTCTACTGGGTATCGATCTGCACGTGAGTGCATGCGAAAAGATGCTGTTTGCCTGCTGCCGATGCTTTCAACGCTGAATTTTTGTCCTGAAGTGGAGCCGAAATTCGGGTGAAATGTCAGTCGAGTGTCGGAATACTTTTATCACACACGGCTGGGCCTAGAAAAGAAAGTGCTATACGATACTTTGAATTTAGTGAGCCGAAGAACCTGAGCGAACCGAGTTTAGTGAACCGAGTCTATCACGCAACCGTTGCGTCACCTAAAAGTTGGATAGCAGAGCAAGTTCTTGTAATTTCTGAAATAATTTTCGACCAATTGGGAGTTTGACTAAAAAAGCTTGAAAGAGTCTTAATTTTTTTCCGATGATTATATATGATTAAATATCTGGACTGCCAAATCTGTTCCAAAAGCATTTAGATTACCAAAATAATGCGGATTCATTTATTTTGAAAAGTCTGTTGGTTTACTTACGAGTTATTTTTGATGAATAACATTTTGAGGGTTTGTGTAAAGAAAAAATTCTATTAAAATATTTAAGATTGAAGTCTTTCTTATTTGCAACTAAATGAGACATGAATAGTTTCGACGGAAATTATTTCACGAGCAACATTTACGAGTAGAACTTTTTGTATTAAAGTGTACTCATATTTTATTTTTTGATCTTTGACCAGTAAAAAATTTAATAAAAAACTGACTCTATAAGTAAATCCGACATTCTTTTAAAAAGTAAACCCCCTTGTGCAGACTTCACAGGCTTCACAATGAAAAAATAAAAAATTGATCAATATTGCCAACTTCAGGATATTTTCAATGAAAGTCTAACACACGAACTAGCTTGTGTTAAAACTTTCAAAATTCCACACTGCCAACTTTTTCCTGTTATCATCAACGTCGCTTGTAAAGATATCAATAAAGTAAAAATTGCCCCCAAAACTGATAGTAGGCGAAAATTTTCACGGCTTCTGAAAGCTATACCGCACAATAATGTGCAATGTATGCCCTGACAAAAATCATTTTTTTATGACCAATCATTCAGAAAAATGTGATGAGTCATGGAAGTCTCCGCCACATTTGGTTCCGACGACAAGTCACTACCATGACCACATGACCACCAGTCCTCAGTTTCATGTGTGGACTTGATTAGTACGTCAGAACTTGATTTACAAATATTTTATACATATGTATAAAGGACAGACGGGGAAACCTACGAAAATGAATTTTATTCTTCAAACTAAAAACTGTTTCACGTATAATTAAGCTGCCAGTAGGTTCTGCTCTTCTGAGCACGATCTTGTATCGCCTCCAAATCCTAATGAAGGTCGCCATTCCTACATCCAATGATACTCAGAAATCCTAATTTTTCCAGACACCCTACCGTGTTTGGTATTCAAGACGCTTCTTTGTACCTCAAACGACCCAAGGACCCCCTGAGCCAAATAGTGCACAGGCTTCCTTATTAAACGAGAAAGCTCTCGGATGATTGTTATTGACTCAAGGTATTGCTGGAACAAACACTCAGTTACTTAACGTCATAACGACACCGCTCGGGCACACGGATTTCTATCCATATTTGGTTGGGAGCTACCGAGCTTTTGAAATAGCTTTAGGTCCGGTTGGTGTGAGGTTAGCTTAGGTTAGGTGGGATAGGGTTAGGTTAGGTACGGTTAGGTTAAGTTTGGGAAGGTTAGGTTAGGTTAGTTATGGTTAGGTTGATGTAAGGTTAGGTTAGGTAAAGCTAGGGTAGGCTAATGCAAGGTTAAGTTAGGTTAGTTGAGGTCCGTTTGGGCAAGGTTAGGTTAGGTGAGATTAGGGCTTACATTACTTGATGCTCGAGGTCCGATTGGGGCAAGGTTAGGTTAGGTTAGGTTCGTGCAGGGTTAGGTTAGGTTTTACATTACGTGATGTAGGAGGTCCGATTGGGGTAAGGTTCGAGCGCTTTCTCGAAATATTCACGCTGGAAATCCTTCAAGAATGCAGTGGGTGGAATGTGAGCGGGAGTTCCATGGAAAATATGTGAGGGAATTTCACAACGAATAGAGAGCTGAATTCGAGGGATTTTACGAGGAAAAATTCGACTTCTCTATTTTGTCTGAATTCAAAAAGCTAAAATTTTAATAAAATTCACATGCAAGTTCAAATAGGATGAGAAAATCACAGACGTTAAATTCAGGAGATATTCAAAAGGTAAATTCGAACTGAAATCGTTGCAAAAATTCGAGCAAGATTTTGCGAGGGATTAAGAAAAGCCTAAAACAGATTTAGACTGCCGGTAAAATTTCGATAGAAATGTAACCATGAACTAGAATGGAAATTGTGGTTTACGGAGGAAATTACAGTTTATAAAAGGCTATAAATTAGATGGAAAAGAATAATAGTGCTAAATTCTGAAATGCTGATACAAAAAAATTAACTGCGCAGACGTGGTGTTCTCCTTCTCATGCTTTTAAGTTCCTGTTCCGGCTTATAAAGACTAATATTGACGTGTTGTCATTTCAAATGATAAGTAACTCGACGTCATTTTGTGTGAATTTTATAAAATGTGAATTGACCGATCCAAAATATTTTTAATTAAAGAGCAATCAACTTTCCCAGTCTATTTGATCAATAGGTTTAATAAATACGTAAATAAATAGTTTTCATAGAGGATAAATGGATCGTTATAGTTTTAGTCGACTGAGTGTTCACAGCACATTTCCGGTTTTTAAGCGTGCATTAAAATTTCTCATTTATGTCAAACGATTGAAAATTCTCTTTAATTCGTTCGTACACTAACACCAGAAATCTCAGACTGGGCGTGCAATGGAACATCCATGACAAATACATTATGCCTGTTCCTGTGTTTATTGGACAATTTTAGTGACAGCTCGCTTACATGACTAACTTATGTTGTTTGTATTTTAATCTATTCAATGCAATTGGAATTCCGTGACTATCTAAATTTGAAAGAGCGAAACTTGTCAAGCAATGTGATATTCAAAAGCCCACGTCAGCCCTGGACTCTTTTGAACCAATGTCCGACACAGCACTCGAATGTTTGAATCAATGTCAACAAAATCAATACTTCTTGTTTGCATGATTGCTTACCTAATTGTACCAATATGTTTGTCTCACAAAATTATTCTGCATTAAAACCAGAAGTGCACACTATGGTTGAATGAGCATTTTAAAAGTCAAAAAGCCTACTTGAGCATCGAGACGTACCGTTTTAAAATAAAAAAGTCACGTGAGGTAAAAATTATTTACATCGACGTCAAATTTAACTTCAGCCCAAAAGTTTTGAACGGTGAAGGCGAAAGCAGTTTTTTACGCTCAAGCCTCGTTCACTGGAGTCGAAAGTACTCTTTTGCTGCCACTGCTCTTCTATGAACAACCTCCAGCATTGCAGCCTTTTTGATCTCCGCCATTCCCAAGCGTGGCTTTCATATTTTTCATTAGAACAGTTAAGACTTGCAATCTCTTTCGCAAATATTGATGCTTAAGGACATATCTAGTGGCTCTAATTAACTCCTTTCTGTTGTGCTTCTGATGGCAGAAAAAGTGTTCGACTTGCTAAAATTTTTATACATTTTGTCGCAATGCTTTTTCATCGCTATGATGCCCACTTCAACGAGTGATCACTGTAACCCTAATTTTGAATTTCTTTAGCAATTTTTCCGAGTATTATTTCTAACATTTTGATAAAATCATGAATTATTGTCTAATATGAAAAAGGCTGGTAGGGAGCTCTAACGTGAGCATTTTCATACTCATATTCCCGTTATCACAGCCCTCATCATTCCACTGGCACTGTCATCAGATTGTCGCCGACATCAAAGTAAGGAAGGAAGTGAACTTTCGAAAGAGATTAAGAACGAAATTTAACAATAAACATAATACATCAATGCTATTTTGAAAGTAAGACTGTGTGGCTTTTTGGAGCATTAAAAGATTAACACACAAAAACCAGAACAGCCAAATCGGCGAGGAGGAAATAACATTTTTCGAGGACTTTGCGAAAATCAGATTCCTCTTGAGGCAATGTAACTTATGTGTTCTAGTTTGGAATTTTGTCTTTATTGATAGTTGAAATGCCTTAGGTCTTAGTTGTGAAAGTGAATCTTGATGAATATTCGTTCGTTTAGGTTTTTATACATTTTAATGAAGTACGACTGAAATAATTTGATCTGTGTGCCAGTGTCCTGTTGTGCGATCTCAAGGTACACACAAATTTAGTTTCCAAGTGTACGATGCTGAGATTTATAACAAATGAAACAGCATTTAACTTCAGGGAATTATCCATGAATCTCTTTAACGCATGAAAATAATTTTCGAGGGTTTCGTCACAATTTTTCAAATGAAGCTTCATGGAGAATTTTAATGAAACGGAGTATTCAATGCAATTAATGGAATAATAGATTTATTCATTTTGTAGCATTTTCAGCTGAAACCACAGAGTAAAAATTAAAAACACACAACGTAACCAAAGATGTTTAAAAATTCAAGTTATTTCAGAAAGCTCTAGTATTAAACTCTTACTGAACGACAATAGAGATGAAAATTTAGGAAAAAGTCGAGAGCGGCTCGCAAGTTTTCTATCTTCAGGCTTTGACAAAATAAAAGAGAAAAAAGAAAATGTCTCCAGAAGCGCCGTTCCTTAAGCGTTTCTATCTCGAGCAATTAAGAAGAGGTCCCAAAGAAGGACAGAAATTTCCAAAAAGAGACTTTAATTAACTTGTTCATGTCTCATTGACTGCCTCCAGTCCAAACTTTGGTGTACTTAGGCGGGCTAAAACTCAAAGTTCGACGCACAGCCACTTTCTGCGCATAGTTGCTTCAGACGCTTTTTTATTTCTTCGATCTTTCTCGAAATAATTTAAATTAGACACGAGCGTATAAGTGCAGCGCTCACGGCATTTTTTCCGCAAATTTGCTCAACTGTTATTTTTGTAGGCCATTATTTTAATGTGAAGCTTGGTCTTTCCAAAAAGTTTTCTGCTTGACGACACAAATGAACTTGATTTCGGAAGTTTACAAAAGATATTTTTGTTGGTGTGAACTTAACTATCAGGTGCCAGAACCGCATTTTCACTTTCCTATAAATTGTCACATTTTATTGTGTCACTTTTTGTGACATTCGATTAATTGAACTGATTCAAACTACCTTCATTTGAAATGCAATCCAATTGACATATTTTGATAGAAAATTGATAGAAAACTTTTTCTTTTTGATAGAAAATTGATAGAAAAACAAGTACAATTGATAGAAAACTTCGGTACTTGTTTGATCTTACTTGAATGGAATGAGTTCATTTAAAGTTGATTTCAGTAAAGAAGGACGTACGCTGTAAGGTTTTTTAGTGTACGGTTTTTAAGTTTTTTTCTCATCAGAAATTAATTCCTCGAGATTTTTTCGTTTAATTCTCCCATATTTAATGGGATTTGTTTCAACTTCTACATAAACATCACCTTTTCCTAAATAATTCAAATCATTTTCAATCTATTACATTTAAAAATTTTTAAATCGATGAGTTGAAAAAATTGTAAACGCTTTCAACTTCTCAAAGTCGAGCAAAGACTTTAATTAACATGTGCTCAATAAATCTCACGGTTCTCAAAATGCAAATCCATGTCGTTAAAATTTCTAAATAATTACGTAACTGTAAGTAAATAAACAAATATTTGCTTTCCCTTTCGTTCGTATCCAAAATGGTCATTTCAAAATGAACTAAAAAGGATTTTCTCATTAAATGAATAAAATTCTCCAACACTGATGAGAGTGCGTGGGATACCCCCATGAATTTTGACGCAAAAATTTCCAACATTTTGTGACTCTTACGCGTAATTCCTTGTTTGTTCTGCAACTTAATTTAGAACCATCGTAAATAAAAATGTATTTGTCATTTACAAATCTTCAATTAAAATTTGTTCCTTTGCTCAGGTTTTTAAACGAGAAGAGAAATAAATATTAAATAATATTAATAGCATTGTCATATTATTAATATAAAATGATAATATTAACTATATCTTTGTGTTATTAATATAATATGATAGTAATAATATTATATAATTAATATGAGATAATAATAGTAATAAACAAATATTTAAATATGTTACGTTCAATTATTAAACAAACAAACACGATACACGAGCTGCTCGAGTACTTGAAATTAATTTCGCATGCCCACGCTCCTAAAATTGTGAAATTCAGTATTCAGATTCTGAAAATGTACTTCCGTTACATTACATGCTCCTACAATGTGTATAATGTTGGTATTTGAGCAAAAATTTGAACACGAAAATAATTTAGAAAGATATGAAAACCAATTGGTAAGAACAGACTGAGCAATATTAATTGAATGAGAATTTAAGCACAAATAAAAATTTAAGAATTACTAATTTACCATCTATTTACTGTCTATTATGGAAAATACTGATTTGAGGAAAACATTTCTGGAGAAATCCGTTTCATTTAATAACTTGGTTGAGAAATACTTGTCACGAGACAGTTTTCGCTGTGTTCACTATGAGGAGTTCAAACCTCATTAGTCGAAGAGGAAAATAAAATTTTAGAGAGATTGTTCACAGAAGGAGAAAATACAACAGACAGGGAAAATAGAAACAGTAAGGGTCTGGTCTACACGTCACAGCAGCAGAGCACCTAAATCAACAGGGGATAATGAAACTACCAGCATCACACTTTTTAAATCAATATATATGAACATGCTAATGAACACCTGAATTATCTTGACGGCACACAAATGTAAAAACGAGATAGCGAACAAAATGCGGGAGATACACCCTACTACGATACCGGATATGCGCGTTTGGATTGACTATGTAAAATGTAAGCACGACATGAGGGCAACGCAAAAACAATCGACCGTGACTTGCCACATGGAATTCAAAAATTGAGCGCTTCACACGATGCCTAACGTTGCACCCTTAATTCAAGTTTGCGCAATCTTAGACACACCGATTCTAAAGAAAACACAATGCCCTTGACCACATGACACAAAATACAATGTATGGAAGACACTCTTCATGCTGGACGCTATTACGTTGCACTTTTCAATGCACAATTATACTACAAATTACCCTTGATCCAAAATTAAACTCGTGGTAACTATATTATGAGTTCGCAGTTCCATTCGCGAATGCCACACTCTTCTATGATGCGATGTTGGTGCCAATACAATGCCGGTTCCATTTGGAGCTTGGCGCTCTCACGTCAGACTCAATAGGCTGTTCCCGTTGGTGCTTCTTGCGCATCGTCTTGCCGGTGCCGCTGCTTGGGTTCCTGAGGCAGCTTTGGTGTGAGTCCGGTGCAGGTGCTGGCCAGCTTCGATGCTTGCCGATCTGCTGGCGATGCTGCCCGTGCTGATGCTGGGAGATTGCGTTTCGTCCAGGCCGCTGCACGTCCGCTCGATGCTCGTAGAAACTTTGAACTTTTGCAGGCTCCATCAGTGTATATGTTGCACACAGGGATTTGTGAACTTCCGGCGTGCTTGCGGGAGCTTTTGCTGTTATGCACATTGTGGCGTTGAGGCATCAAGGGCGATCTTTCAAACTTGTAGACCGCTCATCAGTTTCACATGCTAGTTTATCTTCATTATCAAAACTTTGCCAGCTTGCACGGCGGTCGCCGACTTCCGGTACTTTTATTCAATCGACACTCTCTGCTGGGGAATCGGCAGCGATGCCGGCTGCCCCCGCAACGACACTTGCTCTTCGTACCTGCCCCAGAGAAAGACCGCACTTCTCTTCTTGCGCTTTATTTTTATACTCCACTCCTGCTTTCTTCTAGAAGCTTCGCGAATGTTCTTCGTTGTCCTGATGTCTCGTACGCCGATTGGTCAAACGCTCGCATGCCTATGACACGTCTACTTCGCGGAACTTCCTCGAGCTCGCATTGGTTCTCGAGAGGTGGCGCTCTACTCTTGCCTCTACCGCCGCCCTTCGCCCCCTCGTTCGTTGAGGAATGTCGACCGGCTTGCCATCTCACGCAGCCTACCCTCTTGGTAGCTGTGCTCGTCAGTTACACATTCCTTGAGCGTCCCTGGTCACTGAGCGAGAGAATGAAACCCGATAGTTTACGGACTTCTGGGCCAACAAAACCACAAGACAATCCACGAAATGTCTAACCACGTCACAATTTTAAAATATATCTGCTTCGTTATCTACTAACAAAATATATCGTATCTGTTGTGTTATCTATTGCAATACATACTGAGCATTTAATAATAGTGTCACGAGATGTTAGGTCTTTAATTGTTGTAGTGAGAATCATAAAACACATCGTTATTAATTTGCAGCAGTTTACTTCTGATACGTTTTTCAATTCTTGAACCTTCGAAACGCACCTCAATAAATTCACTCAATCCTTCATGTTTCCACCTGGCACTGATTCTCACTAACAGCAACTCTTGTTTAAACGCAATTCATTATTATTCGATGTAATAAATGCAATAATTCAAAAATTTGATGTAATAATTTAATAATAATTATATCAATTACTTATATTATTTAAAATTCACAAAATTTCAATAAGTAATGCAATTGAAATCACGTGAAAACAACATTCCCTGGCATAATTCCCGCTGCGCAACCTGAAAAATCAATTTTCCGAGCCGAAAATCTCCAAAGAATCGCGATAATTTTGAGCCTCTGGAAGTGACTCAACGCTAGACGCAGGTTCCACTTCTCCAGACCGTCGAGCGGCTCCCTGAGTCAGCAAATTTCCAGAAAATTTGTTTGCACAGTCGATGACGGTTACGCGAGGTCACCTAGTCGAAGATCAAAAATGATCAAAGGAACTTTGGAGTGTAGCTATCAGTAGGCTGCAAGGCTGCAAGGCTGCAAAGGTAGAAGGTTTCAAAGCTTCAAGGCAACAGGTGAGTGCGTTGTCACGAGCAAGGATGCAAGACTGGAGAGCGGCAAAGTTACAAAGCTGCAAGGCCGTAAAGCTGCAAGGTTGCAAGGCTGCAAGGCTTCGTAGCTTTGATACTAAAACTGCCCTGTCAAGTGCAAGGCTGCAAGTGCCCTCGGTCGATCTGCAGGTCATTTCGTTCGCCGATGTCAAACGCATGTTTTTCGGTAGGGGTCTTCAAAATGTTGATAATTAGTTCATTTGTAGCCAGCACGCTTGAGGACAAACAAGTAGGCACCCTCCTGCATACCAGCGTTGTTTGCTTGCTTTCTTGTTTGCTGGTTTTATTGTTTGCTTGCTTTCTTGTTTGCAGGTTTTAATGTTTGCTTTCTTTCCTGTTTGCTGGTTTTATTGTTTGCTTGCTTTCTTATTTGCTTTGTTTCTTGTTTGTTCTCTGTCTGGCTCTCTATTTTGTTCACACGAATATTTACCAACTGTTGAAAAAATGATGTTTTTCTTCGGGTACTTCATCCTAGCAAACGTTTTTTTGTAAATATAACAGTTAATATATAGAAATTTAAATTGAAGCAAAATATATCTCACTGAAATTTACCTCGGTAAAATCGGTAAAAAGACGCAACCATTCGGTGTACCTAACGATCAAGTTATCTTCTTAAATACATCGAAGACAAAGCGAGCTCGGCAGTCTCAGTGACAGGATCGCGGTCGTTGCGCACCAGCCTTCTATGTGACCTGACCGCCTTCCCGTTTCCTCATTTCATTAAGCGGCATCCAAAGATTCGATCTTGAGTGTGTTCTCTGTCCTGGCTGCCATCATCCACCTTACATCTCTCCTTCATCGCGAGGGTCCTGACGGTCCCGTGATGGGCTAGTCTTGCTGGCCGACCCACTGCCTCCCTGCGCTTAGCTGCTGCCTCGCCTCTCGAGTTCGGCTGCATCACTGATGTGAGTCACCGTAGTGGTTAGTGCCATAAATTTTACGTTGGTGACGTCAGTTGTGGCTCTGAGCAGCCAGAATCATGTTTCTTAACACGTTGAGTGCGTTGGGTTAAAATGAAGTTCAATATTCAACTTTAATTTCGAGTGAAAACTTGTAGGAAATTTTATAAATTTCAAATATTAACTGGGTTCATTGAATACGATAAATTTCAAAAAGGTTGTTAAAATCTTCCAAAAGACTCATCGATGCGTCGTTTTGAGCTAGCAAAGCTTCAGCACCACCCACCGATGGGTCGCGTCGCAAGCAATGTGTTAAACATAACGGGTCCATTTCAATTTACGTAATGTTGCTCTAAACTGACTGAATGAGTACATAAAATTTATATTTCAATTACTATTAATAAATTTCGTGTTCTCATAGTATCTAAGACCAGTGCTCAAATTTAATAATGTACCACTATGTTTAAAAATATTAAAATTAATTTAGAATTTAGCGTATTTTCTTCGACTATATTTAAATTAGTTTTTGACAACTATTCTTATAAATTACGCAAGCTGAACTCTCGAGCCTGCATTAATTTCTGCAAGGCCAGTTGTTCACCAACGCCTTAATCCAATGTATCGATTCTTAAATCTACGTACGTGGTCAAACGGACCCATTCATGTTGCAACGTGGGGTACATTTCTATGCAGCCAACATGTCTTATATTTTGGCCAAAAAATTTATGAGCAGGAGTTACCGATTAATATGTTCAAATTGCTAATTATACATGTAATTATTTGTTAGCCCGTGACATTATTTGTTCTCCCAAGCGTGCTGGTGCCCCAGTCTCTCCCTTCTTCCTGCTCATTCGCTGGATTTGGCATTCATTAAATCATCCGAAGTTAACTACTATTGATTTTGAGTCTTTCCTATCTCTGCTACAGTGCCATGAAGCGTTTTTTGTCACTGACTTAATTATTCTGTCTGTTTGACTCAAACTTATTTCCAATTTTTTGGCTCCGTAGATAAAAAATGTACATGGGGAGAATAAAAGATTTGTTGTAACTGTTTCTTGACACAATATTTCAAGAAGTCAGAGAGAAATGCTATTTTAAATGAATTTGTGCTCAAGAAAGTGTCACGTGCAACAAAGCTATAAGAAACATTTAAAAAATTTTGTTTTAGAAATAGGAAGCATTATAATTCAACATCTTAACGTCTTTCGGTGGCTTAAGAATAAAATTTATATTTTCCCACTTTTTTCACAGTACTGAAGCTCTCAGTGCCTGCGTTTGCAAGTTTTTCCTCCCGACGGAATTTTATTTGAACACTTCCCGTTTCACAAGAAAGTTTCAAGTCCAGAACATTATTTGGAACTTCGAGCGGCTGCATGAACAAAATTCGACAGTCGTCCTTTAAATGTTTCTATTTTAAATGTATCTATTAAACCTCTCGATATTTCTTTTTTACTATGAATCTATCTAACTTTTGGTCGGTTCATGAGAATTTCAACTTTATCTATTATAACATTATCCAGTGTCTTTATTTGATTTTGGACATATCTAACTTCTGGTCGGATTATGAAAATTTCAAAAACACATATGATAACATTATCCAGTGTCTTAATTCTATTCTGAATGTCTCTAACTTTTGGTCGGATCATGGAACACATTCTTAATGCTCTGCAAATGCGTAACTCTGACGCTCAAAATTGACAGCCTGCTTCAGTTCACCAATGGCTTAAGCCAGCACGAGGGATTTGATCCTATTCAGTGCTCTAGAATGCTATTCCGTCGTCCGTGCCTCGGGAATTCAGACTCAGAATGCCTTCACTGTGTTTATTTATCTATGAACGCATGTAATCTCCTTAAGATAGTATTTTGGATGAACGTTTCCGTGTTATTACTGAGAACGAAACGAGGGCATCTTCGATTTACTGTAACGTGGGCAGTTAATTTGGCGCTTGAAGCTCCGATGTTTGGGGAATTTGGTGCTTGAAGCTCCGATGTTTGGGGAATTTGGTGCTTGAAGCTCCGATGTTTGGGGAATTTGGTGCTTGAAGCTCCGATGTTTGGGGAATTTGGTGCTTGAAGCTCCGGTATTTGGGGACTTTGGTGCTTGATGCTCCGGTATCTGGGGAATTTGGTGCTTGAAGCTCCGGTATTTGGGGAATTTGGTGCTTGATGCTCCGGTATTTGGGGAATTTGGTGCTTGAAGCTCCGGTATTTGGGGAATTTGGTGCTTGATGCTGCAGTATTTGGGGAATTTGGTGCTTTATGCTCGGGTATTTGGGTAATTAAAAACTTTATACTCGGGTATTAGCGAAATTTGTTGTTTGAGTCTCCAGTATTAGGGGAATTTGTAGTTTCATGTTCCTGCTTTTTATTTTCATCTCAAGCCTTGACACTCTAAGAATTTACGTTGTTGAACAAAAGGTTAGAAAATTTTTTTCTAAGATTCGAATCTTGTCCTCCAATTTTGGCCATACCTGAGAAATAGGAATGAATTAACAGAAATTTCAGCAGATTAAAGTCCAAAGTTTTTAGATCAAAATCAGTTAACTTGGATATTCAGTGAGAACTACATGTACCCAATGATAGCGCTCACGGTCCGTTAAAAAAGACGGCTTTCATATTGTTCGATGAAGCACTGAGACCATCTAATTAGTTTGGACGTTAGATAAACAATTTAATAAGGTAGACTGCTAGATAAAATACTATTCACTGTAGCCTGAATTTTCCCGATACTAAACCTTTCGATGCGGGCACCAAGTAATTGCATAAGTCCTTATAATACCCATGATTTAAATATTATGTTTTTACTGAAAAAGTGGTAAAACCTGCATCAAAAGTGAGATCATCAAACACTTTTTCCTTGTTAGAGGCGATAGACGGGAATTTTATATTCATGATTGTTTTCTTGTGTAATGCTGAAAGTGTGACATAATCGACACAAAATCCCAGCAACACATGAGCCTACGTCTTTGCATATAACGACATACGCAAATTAACTACTAAAATTATTTCCAATGCAGTGAAATAATTTCAATGCAGTAAAATAGCTGTCGATAAAGAACGCAAATCATTTAATTAGGTCAGTGAAATATTATAGGTCACAAACATAATATTTTAGGTGTAATAAACAAGAAATATTGTGAATCAATTCGTGGAAAATTTGTTTGCGCAGTTGACGGCAGTGACTCGAGGTCGCCTTGGCTAATATCAAAAAAGATCAAAGGAACTTCGGAGTGAAGCCTAAAGTAATTAACTTCACGTCGTAAAACGGATAAATTTAAAACATTTTACAAGTACTAACACAAAATACAATGGTTTGGTTGTGCGCGTTGTACATCAGTCTCTAATTAATCGCAGTGTTATGATTTTGCAGACCTTTGATAATTCATTGACTTAGCGAATCCGTTTTCAAATTTTTTTTTTCAGATAGATTTAAAATTTCTTTTCCGGAGGCAAAATATGCGAAGCAAAATAATTAATCGACTATCTAAGACATCTTAACTCAATTTATTTAACTAAGTTCCATAATTAAAAGTATGACAAGCCTTTCACTTTTAATAGATCTTTATTCAAATTACTTTGCAAAGTTGCATAATTAAAATTGAAATAAGTCAAATACCAATTGATAGTTTTTAATTCAAGTTCCTTTCTTAAACTACTTAATTAAAAAAAAGTTATTCATCTTTCAACTTTTCCTAATATAAACTGCTCTAGTGAAAATGTAAATTGAGTAAAACGAGTGATTCCCGTTTAGTGGATCTTAATTGAAATTACGCAAATGAATCATATAATTCCACTAGAATGAGTAATTACGCAGATCAAATTACTTGAGAGCTACGGAATCATTACCACGAGCATCCTCTCCGTAGAGGTCATGGAGTCCCTGAGATAACAAGACTAAAAAATACAATGGAAAAGGAGTCAAATACAAAGGCACTTCAATTTCGAGTCTCTGTATTAGGAATTAACCAGTTTCCCAAGGAGGATTTAATTGTATGCTAAGCAGGAGTAAAAATTTCACCATCCCGAAATGAAAAGGCAGAGCAGGACATTTTTCTCGTTGAAAAGAGTAATAGAGTTTCATGAAATTTAATGCATTTTGCTACGCTGAAAATGGCAGTTTAGTGCAGGATATCTCCTAGAAAGCTTAGAATTTTGAGTTAGAGCAGGGTTTCAGAAACTCCGTTTAAGAATGAAGAGATTTAGTAGAGGAAACCGCATTTCATTTTGCTCATATTGCTTCTCTTTCGAAGTTACTTGTTAAATTTCGTAGCTAACATATTCCATTCATATTAAATTTCATCTTTCTCCTGTACTCGGCTTTAGGCATTTTTGCTACGTCTGGGTTCCACATAATTGACCAAAAAAGTTCCTTAAATAATTTTTCAGACCCATAAATCTTTAGAGCAGAAAAGGTGTGAAAAGAAGTTCAGATCCATGTAATTTGCCCCCATCCCATTCTCTCGACGTAATCACTTCCAATGCCATTCCGCTCTCAAACTCAAAATATTCTGCTTCTTGGAGCAGCAAAGCGTAGTCGCAACGTGCGAAAAATTTCAAGTCCTCACACTTTTCTGCTTAGAAAATGCTCCAGTGACTTGAGCCCAAATCCCATCGCTGCCCGTTTTTAAGATGTCCTCGAGCGGCTCGTAAGCAATTGAGTGTGAAAGATTTAGATTTGATGCCAGGTCTACGTTGGTTCGACGACCGTTAACTACTTCAAAACTTCCTGGCAAAATCTAATCATGCAAATGGAGCAAATTGAACCAACTACCGGGATGTCTTCGCGAGAAATTACAATCGCTCTTAGTGCTCGTATTGATTAGACGTTGGACAATCTAAAGAGAGTAATTTACAGCCAGGATCCTCTCATGAACACCGATTCAACTTTGGGAATAGTCTACGGGCGGTCGTTGCTGTATTTGAATTCAAGGAAAGTGTAGCATGTGATAAAAGAAATCACGCTGTTGAAAAAGTCTTTGAGATATTATTCAGTTATATAGGCTCTGAAGTTTGAAAGTAAATTTAGGCCGTTTTTGCTAGTTGTATTTGAATGAAATTTACTTCTCTTTTAACTACTGCATGCTGCACGCTATTGGCAGTTATGCCTGAACTCAAACTTACAATATTGGGGCAAGTGATGTCACTGTTAATGACTCGTGCAAAAAACTTGTTTCGTTGGTCAGTGGTCACGATTAGCTGCACCTCAGTATTATCATCACTAGTCCATCCCCCTTTATTTGAAATAAGAAAGAAGACGAAATGAAAGTAAGGTCGTAAGACATAAAATAATTAAATCTCTCGAGAATTTATGAGGCCGAGTGCACACGGCCCGTCACAAATGTTTAATAATGTTCGACAAATCACATGACACACGCTCCTGTTTCTTAAGAATTCATGTAGCATTCATTCATACTCGAACCTTACGGAATTAATGCACTGAAAATTGTGGAGTTAATGAAGCTTGTATCACAGATACGCTCATCACACACTGCAGGCTGGCTTCGGGCAGACAGACGGAGAGACAGACACACCTCATATAGTACAGATTCTTAGAAATGACATTTTCGATTGAATTAATCCACAAATTAGGGAATCTGCAATTAAATTTCACGTACAAAAGTGATGACTGCTAACTAATGCTAGTAGTGTGACCAGTAAAAGGTACTGATCATAATGATCAGTAGGCATGGATGATAATTGGTTTTGGATCAAAATCATACTGGTTGCGGTGATCATTTCAGCTTCAAAGTAGTAACATTTTTAATGATCGCAACTGACAATTTCTGGATCATCATCTGCGAGATAGGGGAGATGAATTTGTGAGAAAAATGTTTATAAATTATTATCATTGTTATTAATTATTTTCAATTAACAAAATTATCATTTCGAAATGTTTGTTTCAGTGATCTTCTCCTCATTGAACGACAAATTAGGATTAATTGCTATTAACGGGGGCTGATTTTATTAAATTTCTATCAACTGGGATTTCGTAAGCTTAGTTACAGTTATTGAGAATTATTTTTCATTACCGTATCTTCACTTAACAAATGTAACATTATGATAAGTTCTTGACTTTTTTTCATAAGTTTTTCGTAAACCAAATCTTCATTAACGAACGTTACCGAATAATTTTTAATGTACAAGATGAGAAGATAAACGAATAAATAAAAATTAAAAAATAAATAAAACGAAACGGTCATAATAATAAAATGAAATACTTTTGGGTAACAACCTCTCGTCAGTCATGTAAACGCTAAAGAAAATTTGAAACTTATCATTTTGCACAGAGGTCATGAAAATGATTTCTATTTTGGGAAGTAGCATCAGAGAGCTAATATCCAGTGGGAATGACAGCGATGCGGGTCAATTTTCCCTCTAATGAGCGGCGATAGCGGCACTTCACTTCTAAACGATACAGGAGATGCAATTTACATCTTCTCTACAATTGCGAGTTGGTTTCACCAAAATTCATGACCCGGTAAGTGAATGATGCAGAAAATTACGAGATCGATTGACCTTAAGTTCACGGAAAAGTAAATGAATGATGCGGCGAAAGCTGCTCTGCCAGAGCTGAAAACATGGTAAAAATTTAGAAAATTGGTAGTTTTGAATATTTTCTGTTCATGATATTTGGTTGGAAATCTCATTAGGTTTCCAGGTGGCCTCTCAACACGATATTGAGCGAGACCGTAAAAATCGTGATCTTCAAAATCGTGATCTTGAAAATCGTAATCTTCAAAATCGTGATCTTGACAATCGTGATTTTGAAAATCGTTAGCTTCAAAATTGTAATCTTCAAAATCGCGATCATCAAAACATTCCGAGCGACACTCGACCGCTGCAGAAAGTTCATTTATTTTGCGAGTAAAACTTTTCCACAATTGCATTTGAGAATTAAAATTTCTCGTAATCAAGTTACACCTCCCTCACGGCCTACGGCTAGAGTTAGGCTTATTTGAAGAGAGTGTCTTATAAATTACGGAGGAGGTTGCATCGAGGTCTTTAACACACCTTTAAGGACTTGAAAAATTCATATGCTGCAGTCATGTCCAATGTTAAGAGTATACAACATGACCAAACTTTTAATCCAATAGTCAACTCAATGTGTTAGCATTTGTGAGTTTAACACGCTTTTGAAATATTTGAATTGTATGAAACTCTACCGCGGGAGGTAAAATTTTCAAGTAAAGCATAAAAAACAATTTCGGGGACCTACATGTATTTGTAATTCAAACTTCATTTCGTTGAGCGTATAAGACAGAAAAATTAATTTCCAGCTGCTAAAGCGTTTTATACAGAACTGCATCAGATCTATAACAAATATATTCATATAACCCTAGAGACCTGTTGTAGCTAAGTCATGCATGATAACTTCTTTGCCCAATACACGGCCAATTCTCAAAATCAGTAAAAAGTTATCCCATGAACCAATTTGAATATTATTTCAATTTACTGATTGTTTTTACAAACACGTAGCATATGTTCGTTGACTTTACTTTAGGATAAAGCAGCGCGTATTTCACGTAGACTTGCTTGAGGACGGGATCTTGGAAATGAAGATCTTGAAAATTTATTCCCAATGCGTGTGGAGGTCTGCCACAGACGTCTACGACACGTTTAGCACATTGACTCCGAAGTGGTACATATGTGTACCACTAGGTAAATTGTTCATTTGCGTACCGGAATATACGAATAAAATTTCAACTATTTTGCTACCTTTTCCAAAATAAATTTTAGAGTAAAAGGTGACACATTATGGTTCAATTGTATTTTTTACACTTTTAAAAAAGGTTAAAAATGTATTAGAGCAAAAAAGCCGTTTTTTCAAAACGACTTCTTCTAGCCTAACCAAACTGACCGTAAGCAACCGCACAATCGGAGTCAAAGTGTTAATGTCCATAGGGAGCATTTACCACAGTAACTAGTGGAGAGAATTGAAGTAATCAGTGAAGATCGTAAATAGTAGAGAGAACCTGAGTGATTAGTGGAAAGATTTAGGGTAATTAGGCGAGAGAATTAATGAAAATTAGAAAAGAGAATCCGGGGAATTGGTAAAGAGAATTAGTGGAAATTAATGGAGAAAACCAAGGTTATTAGTAGAGAGAATTAAGACAATTAGAGAAGATAACCTGGATAATTAGTAGAGAAAATCAGGATAATTAGAGAAGAAAATCAAGGGAATTAGAGGAGAGAATTAATAGAAATTAGTAGAGAGAATTAGTGTAAGTAGGGGATAGAATTAAGGTAATTAGAAGAGAAAATCAAGGTGATTAGTATAGATAACCTGGATAATTTGTGAAGAGAATCGGAGTAATTAGTGCAGAGAATTGCGTTAATTAGTGGAGGGAATTGCGTTAATTAGGGGAGAGAATTGCGTTAGTTAGTGGAGAGAATTGCGTTAATTGGGGAAGAGAATTGCTTTAATTAGTGGAGAGAACTTGGGTAATTAGTGAAGAGAATTAGGGTAGTTAATCGAGAGAATCAAGGTTATTAGTGGAGAGAATCAGGGTAATTAGTGGGTAGAATAAAGGTAATTAGTGGAGTGAATCTGTATAATGATGGTGAGAATCAGGTTAATTAATTGAGAGAATCATGGTTATTAGCGCAAGGAATCAGGGTAATTAGTGGAAAAAATCCCGGTAATTAGTGGAGAACCATCAACGCAGTTTGCGGAAAACTATCAGATTAGTTAATAAACTTTCATTAGTGTAAATAGTAGAGCTCCATCTGCGTAATTCGTGGAGCTCCATCTGTGTAATTAGTGGAGCTCCATCAGTGTCATTAGTGGAGCTCCATCTGTGTAATTAGTGGAGCTCCATCTGTGTAATTAGTGGAGCTCCATTAGTGTAATTAGTGGAGCTCCATCTGTGTAATTAGTAGAGCTCCATCTGAGTAATTAGTGGAGCTCCATCTGTGTAATTAGTAGAGCTCCATCTGAGTAATTAGTGGAGCTCCATCTGAGTAATTAGTGGAGCTCCATCTGTGTAATTAGTAGAGCACCATCTGAGTAATTAGTGGAGCTCCATTGATGTAATTAGTAGAGCTCCATCTGAGTAATTAGTGGAGCTTCATTAGTGTAATTAGTAGAGCTGCAACATTGTAATTAGTAGAGCTCCATCTGTGTAATTAGTGGAGCTCCATCAGTTTAATTTACAGAAAAACATCATTATTTTTAGTGGAGAAACGTCTGGGAATTGTGACAACTATCAGCGTAACTAGTGGAGGACCATTTGTGTAGTTAGTGGAATACCATTAGAGTTATTAGTGGATCTCCATCAATGTAATAAGAGAGTTCTCATCGCTGTAACTAGTGGTGAAGCAGCAATGTATTTGGTAATCTCAGTGTAACCAGGGAAAAACAGTGATTGCAATTTTCAGAAATGATGGTTCATACTGATAAAAATACATGCCGAACTTTTTTATTTATATCACTTTGTTCTGCAAAAATCAATATATGTTTTTAGGTTGTGGTTGAAGAGCAAAGGAAAAATGTGTCGAGAAATTACTAATATGCATTTTCAAAAAGCTTAGTTTCGATTTAACTAAGCTCTCCATCACCTATGTATTTGAAGCGCCAGTGAAGGCATACGCGTACATCGTGAGAAAAAACGACCATCATGCGATTCACGAGGTGTGCCTGAAATCATTCCTATTGTTTCAAAGCAACACGCACAAAAAACGTTCTCATGGATGCCTTTGAAATACGGATGAGAGGAACCCTATTCTGAGCGATGCAGCTGCTGGAATGATACCAGTTCCCGATGCAGCTGCTGGAATGGTTCCAGTTCCCGACACCTGAAATTCCAGATGTGGACTTCAAAAAACTGAGCCTGGATCGTAACGCTGTTAGTCACGTCGGAATTCAGTCTGGCGATGCCTTTGACTCCGTCATTCCGATTGGATTTTTGCACAATTCATTTCTGGGAGGCACTTTCCCTACAAGCTGCTGTATTGATGATGTTATGCAGATGTTGTCGCACTGTCCGCAGTGCTTGCGAATTGCCATCCCTATGCTTTTTTCCAAAAGTAACAAATATTTCAAATCGACAGATGTAACAAGGAATCAGAGAAAATTTGCAGATTTAAAAACGAATCAGGAAAAATTAACATATGTACGAACAAATTGGCAAAAATTGACAAACGGAACAATGAATAAAAACTGAAAAATGTAAAAACGAATCAGAAAAACTTGACAGATGTAACACGGAATCAGAAAATATACACACATACAAAAATGAATCAGGAAAAATTGACAGATGTAAGGACGAATCAGAAAAAATCGACAAATGTGATGAGGGATCTGAATAAAGTGACAGAAGTAAAGACGAATCAGAACAAATTGACAGATATAACAAAGAATCAAAAGAAGTTGACAGAAGTAAGAATGAATCAGCAGAATTGAGACAAAGAAAACAAAGAAAAACTGACAGAAAAACTCAGACGGACAAAATACAGAAGATTTGAAATTGGCTGGTTTCAAAATCTATATTAAACTCACTTGACTAACACGATAAGCACATAAAAAATAGAAAGAAAGAGAGGAAATACTTTCAACTGTAAATGATTGAAATATGAAAATTCGTCAACTGTTTAATGACCAGTTGATTTAAATAAAGCTTTCAGAAACAACGTCATGTGCGCAATGTGCTTGTTATAACAAACGTTACGGAGTTATAGGAGCGATGAAGAACAACTGTTTAAATTTTAAGGAAATTTTGCTTTGTAAACTCGCAACATACTGCTAATGACGGCGGCTGTGTACACAATGGGCAAAGTACACACTGGACAAAGTACACATTGACACTGTAGTAGAGTTTAAAGATTAACCTTTTTCGCTAGAATGGCAGAGTTTTGCCTTTCAAACTTAAATTTAGTTGAATTGAATAATTTGATCGTAAAAAATGAAAAACGCATTTGGCAACACTGTTGCAGAAAGAAATCTGAAATTATTCATGTGTTACATCACTATATATTATTTTCAGTAATAATTCCTACAAATCTGTAATAATTCCATTATTGCATCACTATTTCGAATTTCGTACAATAATTCCTGTGAATCTATGATAATCCCTGTTGTATTTTACTATGTTGTATTTTCTGCAATAATTTATCTAAATCTATATTAATTCCTATATCATGTTACTATCTAATGGTTTCAAATTGAAGAAACTAATATTTTACACGAAGTCCTGATTGAGATTGAGGCGTTTTTAGGTTGGTTTCAAGTATGAGATAGTAATTTTATTGTCCAATAAAAAAAAAATTCATCAAGTACTACGTCGGCTAACAAAGTTCGTTTCTGGTCGTCAAAATCTGGCAGAGTTTGTAAATATTTGAGAAATTTTGCCATCGGCTGGTATCAGGCAACGCATTTGGATGTCAAATTCATTATTCAATAGTTTCCCTTTATTCAGAAAGATGAGTTAAAATATTTTATTTCATGTGGTTTTGCCGGTGGCATAATGGAAAATATTTGAATTACTCCCCAACTCAATGTGTTTAAACTAATGGTTCACGGGTACGTTTACTTTAGTTACCCTACATTTGTATTTTATTTCAATATCCTAACATTAGTTTGATTACCTAGCTAAGTAGCACGAATTTTTTACATGTGTTTGCTGTATTATGCAATTGCTCATGTTTGTAAGGGCCATTTTTAAGAAAAGAAATTGATCCCTCTCTCTACTGAAAGGTATCCGTGTATTTAAGACGCATTGAGCGGCATTTTAATGAGGTTCATCAATAGGGATCTCAGATCCTAAGGTCCAAAGAGTTTTCTTTCGCAATTTACACAGGCTTTTACAGGCTTTAGGCCAAGGAGACATCACGCCTAAAAAGTAGTTTAAGAAACCACCTTAGGAAGACAAACTATACCGTATGGATTTGTCGTAAAGGAAGACAACTGTCATAGTTCGGCAAATCGATGATTATCCTGAAAAGTCCTAGCGGAACCAAACGGCGTAGACAGTTGTACGTCTTCCTAACGGGACCGCCGCAGTTTACCACAAATAGAAACTTCTTTTCTGATGCTCTAACGGACTAATTACGGCGTAGGCGGCGCCCTCACGAACCTCAAGAAGGGCATCTGCACGGAAAAGCCAGTGCCCCGGGAAGGTAGCTGCACAGAACACAGCCCCTTTCCTCGAACCCACACGTCGACCCGCACAACGGTAACGACAGCAGGCAAATATTTTCAACATTCGGCAAAGTTTGAAATGGTCCGACAGAAATTCTCAATGCTTGATAAATTTTGCCATAGGCTGATAGAAATCCTGATTGTTTGACTAAGTTTGGTAAGAGCAGTAAAGGTTAACAGAATTCAACATAAACTCTTTTACGCTAATTTGCATCGGTGTCAAGAAATAGCTTTAAAATTTGAATTTTCATGCAATAAGTCTTTAATTTATATCATTTTACAGAACCTATTGGCACTATACTAACTTGAAAACTGTGTTGCCATGCAACGGGAACGACTCCAAAAAATTTTAAATAGGTAAATTTAAGAAGTAAATGCCACACAAGTAAATGACACAATCCTCATTTCAGCTGAATAGTGTACGATTGTTGAGCAAGTTTCATTCTGAAATGAAACGCTTTCATTTTGATTGCACAAATTTTACGTTTATTCAATGATTCTATTTATTAAATTTATTGTCTTTTTCTCTTTACTCTGTTCTTTACAACGACTAACTAAGACCATTAGGACTTATTTAATCATGAATTTCTTTTAACCTTTGAGTTTCTTGACACAATTAAAAAATATAGCATAATATTTTTCTTACATATTTTCACACAAACGAAATCATTCTACCCTTCATACAATACATTGCTAACCAGCAAAAATGAAATTGCTCTGGTGGAGCTAATGCCTGCAAATATTCTTTTAAACAAAGATTCATCGACTTGAGAATCTTTGTCGTCTGAAAGCACGTCAAATAGGAGAAAAAAAAACATTTTGAACATCAAATCAGCAAATAAAATCGTTAAACAAAACGATCATTTAGCACATCATATAAACAAATCAAATAACATTTTTTGTATCAAATAAACATATTAAATAGGTGAAAATAAAGACTTTGCATTTCAAATAAGAAATTCCAATAGGCAAAAAACATACATTTTTCCAATCAAATCAGCAAATGAAACAGGGGAAAAAATAAACATTATGCACATCAAGAAAGCAAATCCAAAGGGTGAAAAGCTAAACATTTTTTTCATAAAATAAGCAAATCAAATATACGGAAAAATGAAATGTAGCGCATCACGTGCATCATTTTTTCATCAACCAGCATTTATCAAGGGACCGCTGCATGACCCAAGCCTCGAAAGCCAAAACTTTTTTTCGTGATGCAGTGGACCCGCATGAAGGCATTCTACAAAAAGCGGTCGTCATGTCGCCCTTTACGGCTGTCAACTTTTGATTAACGGAGTCTGGGGCTCGAGTGCTGCGGAAATTAGCAAGTGTTTCGTCAGATGCGCAGCCTTATCCTCCACGGACGGACAACCATTCAATTGTACGAGCTTCACCATCGTTTGACAGTGCAAAATGGCGCGTCGTGAATTCATTGACTTCTGATGAGTCTCTATGCTTTCAAAAGCATCAATAAATGGTATTTCCAAGATGTGTTATTCAGTTAGAAATGGAGTCTTCTGAGGGATATTTGATTTTTCTTGCGCGGGTTCAACAAGAGGAAATTTGTGATCTGTACTTCAGGACTTAAGAAGTTTTATTTCGGTCATCAGAGTTCTGTATAAGTTCATCTAATAAAAGTCAGGAGATTTTAAACAACAAAGAATAGATGTTTCCAATTACTGCAATGCATTGACGAGCATGTAATTATTTACACTATCGCTACTCAAACCGTGGTTGACTCCAAGATGTATGGCTAGGCAAAAATTGCGTTACAAACTTTTCCTGTCTGTCGTGTTGTGTACGCGGACCTTTGCATCTAAGAGCTTTGTCTGCAAATTTCCAACTCGTGAGTTGTTTGATGAAAGGTTTTTATTGAGACGTTTTGCGTGTTATGGTAATAGTTTTGGAACAGGAATTCGTGTTTTTGTGCAGCATTAATTTTTGAGCCGTGTTGTGAGCTTATAGTTTAAAAAACGCTACGCAGAACGACTGCACAAAGACATACTTTTAATACAGTTTTATCCATCGTGTTGATAGAACATAATTTTTTCCCTGATGTCTGAATTCAAGTTCGCGAAAAAGTTTTCCCCTCAATAGAGAGAAATTGAAAAAACAAATGGCTCCTAAAACCCAGCATTTTCAGCCTCATAACACTGACCTTCGATGGAACATTGCACGGCGAAATTTTACAAGCGCGATTTTCGATAAATAACAAAAGTCGTGCTCTCCGTGCCTGACTTTCGGCAGAAGAATAGAACTGCTGCTCTCCATTGATGGTCATCGATAAAACAGCAATGAAGAAGTTTTTCATTCATGATCTTCGGTGGAATGATAATGGTGAAAGATTCTCTTCTTCGTCGACCATGCAACTACGCCCGTCTTTGCCGTCTACACCGTGTCTCTGACCAGAATAGGAGCTTCAATCGATTGGAGCGTCCGAAAAGATTAAGGGCGTTCGCGCACGAGCAGTGCTCATAAAACTGTTACAAGATTAGAAAACATCGCGCGTGTTCGTAGAAGAAGGGAATAGATTATCGTGTGGCCTGGGAATATTAGCCCCAGGGGCCGTCTTTTAAGAATTTAAGGTAGGATGGTGATGCGAGGAGATTGTTCTTGCTAAAGGATCGATGGATGTACGGAAAATATCGTCAGTCGAGTATATGTCTCTATTAACTCGGTATTTGATATTCAGAGATCGATGCTTCTCGTGATGTCAATATTCTTGAATACAAGATGGGTCGATGAATTTCACCTAAACACACGGACTTGAAACTTTGAAAATTTACACATGAAAATTTGGAGAATTCGCAGGCTGGAAGTTTTGTTAAACAAAACAGACTTAAACTTTTCACAGAATTAAACTTTTTCTAGATGATTCTAAAAATTCGTAAAATTTAGGTTTATGAAGGAGGCGACGCTGGGAGTTGAAACATTTCAAAATTTTCAGTGACGATGAGCTAAAAGTATGAATGAAATTGCAATTCTACGATAACGATTCGAAGACAAACATTTTCTGAGATGCACATAAGGTGCACAACAACGTAGCATTACTTCTAGTTTTTGCTCACAAATAACTGCAAGACATCACTAAATCTTAATTTTGACCTTTTTTGTTTCAGCACTAAAGGTGATATCATAATATTTCGAGTCGTTTGCCTTGAAAAATAGTAAAAATGTTCATTTTTTCATTGGGTCTCCTTTTTATCTTACGCGAAATATTCCCTAAGAATCGACCAATTGGAGGTATAACATTAAATTCCTTTCATGCAATGTCATTAATTTCCTTTTTGCTTCATTTATTTTTTAGCAGCATTATAAAATCCGCAACAGCGCCTTACGGCAAGACTCATACGCGCATACAAAAAATGGCGAACTAAGACTCCTACTGGACTTCCTCATTCTAGTGAGATACGCTGTATTTTTTACTTTTGAACCCAGTAATGGCAGAAATAAGCTGGCGAAGCGGATTTCCGTGAAAGTCTCTTTAAATGAGCATGATAGGTAAAAGTCTTGGGTTTCCCAATTAGGTTTATTCATTGCTATAATTCTCAAACTTTACTTCTTTTCGAACAGAATCTCAAAAAAGCCCTCATTATTGATAATAACTTCGCAAGCAAACTCGAAAATAACGCTTATTACTTCAACAATTCCTTGAAAAGAGCGAAATTTGAAAAATTTCCTTAGGAGAATGGTCACTCTTGCATTTTTGTGCAGGTCCTGCTATTTGATAGCCTGTTAAGGAAAGCTTCTCAATAGACCCAGCAGCTCGAGGGCTCCTGCAGAGATCGTGTTGCTGCTCAACGGAAAGCATCGGAGATTTTTGCTTCTCGAGCATCATCATCGCAGCTTTTCTGTGGCGCGGCGCTGCGGAATTTTCAGCTTCCTAAGTTTCCTTCAATAATTTTGTGAATGAAATACTTGCTTGGTTTGATTTTCCTGCTTGATTTTATTTGATTAATAACACGCTTTTCATTTTAACCGTTTGATCTCACTGTGAAATCATTTCTGAGGGTCATTTGAGGAGCAAAGTTATTGAGGAGGAAATTTTAAAATAACGAGGAAAAACTGTTTATTCCGAAAACAATTTTCATTCTCTTCCATCACCAACAACTTTTTAATGTTTGAATTGTTTTTAAGTAAATCAGTCAACGTGCTCCAGTTTTAAGTCATGTTTGCGTGCTCAGATAACAATTTTTAAAAATGTAATGGCTGTAAAATCCCCTGTGGGGAAAAATTATTCGTAGCGTTGATTGGCGACAACAGAGTTGACTTACGGCTACCCAATCAGTGACCCACCTTCTGCGTGGGCTTAATTTTTTATTTTTGATGTATTAAACGAATGTAGTTGAAAGTTAAATTTACTCCATTGTTTGTGTGAAGCATGAACACAGTGGCAGACTTACTCTGCAAAAATGTGTTGGTTTGTGTTGTATTCAGTAACATTGTATTGAATTATATTGTATTGAGTTACATTGTATTGTATTATTTTGTATTGAGTTATATTGCGTTGAGTTATGTTGTATTGAATTATGATGTATTGGGTCATATTGTATTGAATTATATTGTATTGAGTTATATTATATTGAGCTTTATTGCATTGAATTACAATGTATTGGGTCATATTGTATTGAATTATATTGTATTGAGTTATATTGTTTTGAATTGAATTGTATTATTTTGAATTGTGATGAAAGAATGTCTTGATTTTACAATTGTATTGTATCGATAACATGTAAAATGCACTGAATTTAGAATTTTATGGAAAAATGTGTTATAGAAAATTCTAAGAATATTAAAAATGTATCATAAGAAAATACTGAGGACGATCTTTAAAATGCTTAGATTTGTTGAGAAGTTTACATTTTCCGTTAAAAAAACTTTGCAAGTTTGTTGATCCCAAAAATCATCAATATTTTAATGAACGAGGAGATCATATTGATTAGATGATCTCTCCTAAGGATATCAGACGATCACATGATTAATTAGGTGATACTATCATATTTCAGGGGCATATATGATTTGATCCCTGATATTTGATCATTTATCAGGGATCATTGATTACATGATCATATCAGATGGTTACAAAGTTCACTAAGATAGATTAACATGCCAGGGGATCACACCAGTCACTAAATGATGGCATCAAATATCAGGGATCACCTCGTTCATAGAATAATCGCATCTTATTTCAAGGGTTCACGTTGTTTCCAAGTGATCGCATCATACACCAGGCATCACATGATTTATTCAATGATTACATAATAAATTAAGAGATCACAATGTATGAACATCATGTCGGATACCTGGGGATCATATTACCCGTTAGGTGATCACATCGTGGAGCAAGGTATCCCATGGCTCATTAGATGATCACATCAAATATGGAGAGGTCATATCATTCATCAGATGATTACACCATTCATCAATATATCCCATGCATAGTCCATTAGATGATTACACCATTCATCAATATACCCCATAGTCCATTAGATGGTTACACCATTCATCAATATATCTCATAGTTCATTAGATGATGACACCATTCATCAATATATCCCATAGTTCATTAGATGATGACACCATTCATCAATATATCCCATAGTTCATTAGATGATAGCATTGTACATCAAACATACCTCCAATTAGAAAATTACCTCGGGCATCTCACTAAAGAGATCAATCCACCTTTCCCATCACTTTTCCTAATCAGAACGGCCACTTCTCAAGAAATAATCAAAACGGCCGAGTTCTCCGGTAGGAAGCTTCAATGTATGCAGATCAACAAAGAAAATTACGAACCATAACTTCCTTCAAGAGAAATTGCCTCACTTCGAGTGGAAGCTTCTTGTTTAATGAAGCGCTGCGAGCCTACGCCTTTTGGAGGGAGCAGGTGAGGGGCCTCTTTTTTTTGCCGGGTTTGATATTGAGTCTTGGGGTTTGGCGCGCTCATTCATGGGTTTGATATTGAGTCTTGGGGTTTGGCGCGCTCATTCATGGGTTTGATATTGAGTCTTGGGGTTTGGCGCGCTCATACATGGGTTTGATATCAAATCTTGAGGTTTCGCACGCTCATAAATGGTCTTTATAATAATTTTGTGAGGTTTTACGTGTTCGTCCATGGGTTTAATATTACTTCTTTCGGTTTTTTACGCTCATAAATGGTCTTCATAATAATTTAAAAATGTTTTGCGCGCTCATTCGGGGGTTCAATATCAAATTTTGAGAATTCGTACGCTCATTGGTGAGTTTAATTTTGAATTTTATCTCACCTAAAAAGTAAGACACGATAGTTACGATTGTGTAGCGTGACAAATTTGTTCTGACGCGTTTGTTTTGGTACCTAGTACCAAGCGTGCTGATAGTGCACAATATTAAAGCGGTAATGAAGTAACAATTAAAAGCTCTTCTAATAAAATTCAAGCGAATATTCAATGCGTCCGAGGAACTGATGTTTTAGACACACATCTGAAAATTATGATGTTTGGTTGAATTTAAACTTTATACTTTTCACAAATAGGTTCACAATAAAGGATTCTGTTGAGTTAAATCAGAAGATTTTACTTGGTTTGGGAAATCACGTGGTTCCAATTCAGGTCAGTGACAACTCGAGTCATCGACGACTTCAACAACTGCGGATATGAATTAACGATGACTTAAGACATTAAGTTAAACTTCACTAACATCTATCAGTCAGAAACACTCAGGTCACGATCGATTTTACTTCAACAGACTTTAGATTAAAATGACCTCTCAGCACCTGAAGAAAAGCATCAGTACTATACCCTATATCCCACAAAAACCCGAACCAAATATTTATTTCCCATGTCACTAATTCCATCATATTCAGTAAAGCCTTTTCTACAGGTTAATTTTGAAGGATAAATTTGCTTGAAATTAAATGCTGATGGTATTTTTATGATGGTATTACTGATACGAAAAAATGAATACTTGGTTCGGGTTTTTGTGGGACATACTGTATAACAAAACGCCAGGTATTTCATTTAAATTATGAATAAATAATTAAATTTTTGTATTTTCTGCCTTATTTTTTCAATATTGTTACGATGAACACATTAAATTGGTTGGTCCGTCTCTCTGTCACGCTCATAAGGATAGTTATAATGACCGTATCTGTGATACGAGTTTCACCAGTGCACAAGTACAAGAATATTTTAATCGCGGGTACTGTTGGGATGGATGTATTTGTTTGTCGTCCACATCTGGAAAGTTTATGCTAAAGAAGATATCGAATCCGGTCATTTTTGGCGGGTCGAGTACACTAGTTCAGGTGAGAAAATCTCCTCCACAAGAGCGTTATAAAGCTAAAAATTAAGTTCACTTTTCCCCAGCAAGTTGAATTTATTATTGAATTCGTTCACAGTTATTTTTGCTGGGTTCCTAAGCATCAATTAAATAAATAGATACTTAATGAATTTATAGAATATTGATTAAGCTTATAGAACTTCAATGAAGTCCGTAGACCATCAATTAAATTAATCAAACATTAATTGAGGTAATAGAACATCATTCAAATGATATGGTCATCAAATATTATAATGAAGTAAACCTCAATTAAGGTAAGAGAATTTGAAGTGAATTAATCGGTCAATTAAATGAATTTAGTATCAATTGAATTAATTGGAAATTAATTAAATTAACAAAACATCGATTAAGTGAACATAATGTTGATTAAATGAATTTGAAATTAATGAAATAAGTAAAACATCAATTGAATGAATATAATATCGATTAACTTATTTTGAAATTAATCAAATTAATAAAACATCAATTAAACAAATGCAATACCAATCAAATTATACTGAAATTAATGAAATGAATAAAACATCAATTAAATTATAAGGACATCAGCTAAATTAGCAGATCATTAATTTAGTTAATGAAATATCAATTTAATTAATTTGAGATCAATTATATTAATGGATAATAAATTGTATTTGAAGAAAATCAATGAAATAAATTAATTATCAATTGGCAAAATAGGCATAGATAAATGAATTTATTTAGGCAATAAGGTCGACACTTTGAAAGAACAGCATGTGGAACCGTAAACTTAATGACAATTTGGAAACATACTCACTAGTGCTCATAATTCTGAAAATTTGGTTAAGGGTCATGGAAATAAAACTAACATTGAATTAGAGATGCTGTCGGAAGAAAGACCAATTTTTGAAAATTGTTGAAATTAACTTTATCATCATTTTTATTTATTGTAAAAGATTCCTTCACTATGATAATTCAATTAAAATGCAAATCAGTTCAACATGATGTTTTTTCAAATGCCGAGCTCATCGCTTTAATATATTCATGTATCTTCCGCTATTATTTTGAGTTGATGGTCAGTTAACAAACTTTTAATGTAGGTGAAGGCGCCCCACACCTTCGCTTGGCATCACCTGCCTTAGTTATTCATTACCACTGCTTTACTGAACACAAAATCAACAAGAGCACATTCAGGTTGAAACAATAGTCATTTAATTCACAGTTTTGTTTTCCGCTGGTCGATATCACAGTGAAACAGGGAACAGTAATTGGTAGTTACAATAAAAGTAAACAGTGAAGGCTACATACAGAACGGCCACAGTAGTTCAGAGATGGCTACTGAGGCTACAATGAACGGCTGCAAGTTGAAAATGATATAAGGTTCGCTCTGCAAATAAAGGAAATATATATGAGTAAGCTAATGTAATTAACTTGGTTCCTACACTCATGAAAAATCTTACATAATAAAAACATTTCAGAAAATTTAAAGTCACAGTTCAAATCGAATTTAACAGTAAATGAACCTAGCGAATCCTCACAAAAATGTAGGCACAATTTTACAAGTCACTCCAGCAAAAACAAACGATCAAATAACCCTTGCCCATCACGGACACAGGTGTTCTACTTCTTAACCCAAGTCAAAATTAAGAACTGCGGCAACAGTAGTCATGGAACTATTTTAAAAATGATGAAATCGTATGTGAGGAGCGATATTGAATAATGAAACTAAAAGTTTTTAGAGCAAATTGGATGTTCAGAAAGTGCTCCTTGTGACTTCACTCTTTTCAAAACTTCACTCGCATTGTATACACGTATACACGCTGTGTGTATCTTACTCGCATTGTATACACGTATACACGCTGTGTGTATCTTACTCGCATTGTATACACGTATACACGCTG
>JACJUY010003508.1:59674-75800 GCA_014220935.1 Platorchestia sp. MABIK
ATAGATTACATTATATAACCTACTGCATGAAAAACTTATATCCCTCTGATATGTTCCAAGAAAACTCATCAAACAGATGGAGCGGATTTCAGAGAGTGGAAAACACAGATGGTATAAATATACAACTTTCAAATTTTAATTACAATTTTGGATCAGTCTTTAATGAATGTACTCCCTTCACTACGAGGCAAGTTAAGCAAATGCAGACTAAATGAATAACCGAAGAGATAAAGGACCGAGAAAAGCTAAAAAATACCAGTGCGAGAACAAACTGAATAAATAGGACAATACTCTTCGAAACCTTCGTGAACATTACGAGAAAATAAGTCGGAAGAGCCAATGAAACAAAACCAGACCCATTTCCCAGTACAATCTTTTCTATGGCATGGCACCATTCAACAGAATAAAGTGTAAGATGCAATGCACAAGATGTAACCAAAGAATACTTGGTCTCAAGCGACGGTACTTACCGAATAAACCCATCCTAAGTTCAAATTTTGATTCAGATTCTTTTCACATATTTCGAAACACAATAATTTTGAACCAAAGAATACCTAATCTCAAGCAACGGAATCTCAGCGAGAAAATTCATCCCGAGTTTAAATAATGATTCAGATTTTTATGACTTATTTTGAAACATAATAATTTTGATACAGATTCTTTTGACTGATTTTGAAACAAAATAATCATGATTCATATTCTTATAACTTGTTCTGAAACAAATGCAATAATTTTGATTCATATTCTTAAGACTTCTTAAAGTGAGAAACATAATAAAGGCGTCATGAAGCACTGCATTTACCCTATGTAAGAGGTACTTGTTATTGCACAAAAATTATTTTGCAAAAGTCGCAGCGTTCAATTATTATACTCAAGAGCCCTTAAAGAGTTGATGTAAATGACTGATGAAAATGAGTTTGTGTTGGACCTAGTTTGAGAGACAATTTAGGGCCACATGCAATACTCTGAGTGTCTTGCTATTTGTGACAGCTCCATGGGACCGAAGCTCATCAGTGAACTGACACCATTTCAGTATAACTAATGAAACGTAACAGCAGACTGTCACTTTGCCGGCGCTGGCGCTCAAGGTAAATTTAACACTTTGAACGCAATCTATCAAACTGAAGTTCAACATTCAGTTCAAACTCAAAGTCAATTGTAGTAAGCGATTTTGAAATAGCAAACATAAACTGGATCATGCCTTCATTTAGCTTTAATTAAGTATTAATGAAATTTTAGTTTGTGGCTACTGATAGGTCAGTGACATTATGAAAACCCCTTCCGTGGCCACCGGTGTGCCACGTCGCGGTCGAAGTTTTAAGTATGAATTGTTCTGTTACAGGCCATATGACGCCATGTTGAATGAGGACTCAAACTTTAAGATTTATATTTTTCCCCTTTGAGAAGGGCAGGTATGTAATTTATTTGTAACTGTAATTTTAGAACCTCTGGAAAGCTGTTAACTCGAAGCTGCATGAACGCTAAACAAAATATGCCTTCATATGAGACGCATTACCTAACGACTTGTAACATTACCTAACTCGTCATCTCGTAATTTTTGTAAAGCATTCACGTGAAAAACTATACATTTTTGTGTGATCATCCATTTTTTTCAAATAAAATGCTTATCAACTGATCGTTAGTGTTAAAATGCTGTTATTAGAAATACAAAATTTGTAATTTTCGTGTACCTCATGCTTATATATGTATTTTTTACGCTTTCCTCGAAATAACATTTTTGAACATCGGCCGAAACAAGCGATTCGCATAGTATTTCCTGGCGTCAAGAATCGCGAAGTTTGATGTCATGTATACGTAAACTGTCAAAAGTCATGAAGTTGTGTTATCTCTTATAATTCTCATTACCTGTATCATCAAATGTAGTTTAAGCAAGATTAGGAGAACATTGCCCTCAATCATTTTTCGACTAGTGACATGGGTATTACAATACTCGTGTGTGTGTATCATCTAAGTGTATTAACTTTCAGATATTTTAAAAACCAATGATGGTACTTTTGTACCAGCTCTATTGGAAATAAACTGTTTTTCTTTTCTTTCATTCTTTCATCAAGGTAAGCGCTTGAAAATTACAAAAATACACAATGGGACAGATCCTATTTGAATTGGTGGAAGTTTTACCACTACGCTGTGAAATTCAAAATGCTGCAAATATGGAAGGAAAATATGTTAATGTTTGAACGTTAAAAGTAACAAATGTAGCACTCAAGCCAGTCTGTTGTCCAGGAAATAGAGGTGGCCTGTTTACAGTAGGTTCATGGTAGTACATAGAGCTGTAAAATTTTATTTCAGTCAATCAACCGCACTAAAAGCCTTTTATTACTCCGAGTTATATTTTGGAGATGATGGCAGACCACCATCACACCGTAAATAACGGGCGGCGATCCGCTGCTTCGGGCGATTCGTGTGGACAGGTGATGTCATTCTCTGTCTGTGTGTTGACACTGGCAGCAGACAGGGATGTATCTGTATGTATGATATGTGCGTACTTGAAGTCACAAGAAAAACTTTCATATACACGGAAATCTGTGTCTAACCATGTTTAATAGAACCTGAGAGCACATGAAAAAAAGAAAAGAAAAACAGCCATAACGGTCTGATTTATTTTCCTTTTAATAAATTCAGCAGAGTCGACTTTATTTTGCCTGAAAATAACAGAGAAATACTCATTTAGAAGGTATGGAATCAGTTTCGCATACGTTCAATACTCTTATTTTCGGGTACATTAACGGCATCTTATTGTATACTGAGTTTTACAAAAAATAACCGTTTACCAATTCACACTATAAGAATTAGAAGAGTCGCAGCATGAGTTTGTAGCGCTTCGTCAAATTGACATTCTAAGAATATTTGCAACAACCGTGGCCCGAGGAAGATTTCCCATTCATTTGATCTAGCCGACCACTCGCACAAGTGGCATCAGTAACTCTACCTCAAAGAACAGGTTTCGCCCCTGCATTCCTAGGAACCAGCGATCTATTGCATTCTTCGCCTTCATTGAGCATAAAGCGCTCGTGACAGCTTTAAAAGACGGCGGGCGTGTGTAGGAGAACTGCTCAGTTTCGTAGCACAGGCAACTATTGACTCACTCAGCCCTCAAATGGTTACGCATGCGTATGCGGTATGGTAGAGTTGTGGTATACAGGGTGTCCGCAAAAATGTATCCACTGACTGATGTATGTGTATATATAATACCGGAACCATACAACAGCCTTTTCTAATACATGCATACATCGGTGAGTTGTGGCATACAGGGTGTCTACAAAAATGTGTATCCACTGACCGATATATGTACATATGATACCGGAACCATACAATATTTTAATTCTGAGTTATGACTCCGGTGTCATAAATCCAAAATCGCTCACTGGATACATTTTTTGGGGACCTCTCTATGGTCTGTGACGCCAAGTGACGAATTTAGTTTAAATTCAAGCTGCTTTTCTCTGACAGCAGCATGGGATGTTGATTAATTTGAAAAAAATTAAGTTTAAGTTTTATACTCGTGTATCGTTCTGGTGCACGGAAAGATAATTCATTCGTAGTCTTTGCAAAATACTTTCCAATTAGGGAATAGAAGTGTGTGAGTTACTTCGAAACTAGTTGCACTCCACACTTTGTTAAAAATCCGATATTTTCATGATACAGTGAGCAGTTTTAGTATGAATGTTTTAGTTTGATTTTCTGAACAGCTGTTTCTGTTTCTCCCCGTTGGGAAAAGGGAGAACTCATCCAAAATTCACCACTCCACCCAAATGTCTGAAATGGGTACCAGCTTGACCAGGGGTAACCGTCATTGCGTCCCGGTGTTAGTAATAATGCATTTGAAAAACCAATGTACCAGATGATATTTATCAGTCTTATTGATTGAAATAAAGCATATTTTTTTCATGGAAATGAGGAGGCCAGGTTTTTTTGCGAAGCGTGTAGGCTTTAAGACCGACAGCACCCCAGCGTGTCTCTCTGCAGGGAGGCAGCGAGCGAGAACATGCTTCGCTGGAACCAAGGAAGAAAAAAGAAAAAGAAGATAATGGGTTTTGTGAAATTAATATCTCGTTAACAATGCCCAGAAAATAACCTTTGACGTCACAGAATGGCAGCCCTTCATCAAGAGTTTATAGAAGAAAAATCAGATGACATTTCTTCTGGCCAAAATACTCAACTTTGCCTGTTTTTATAAATTAAGGGCAACTGGTTTTAAAATCCAAAAATCTGGGATTATGTTCCCCAAGAAGGCACGTTTGTTTGATTTTAAATTATGGTAAATTTTTTCGAAAATTCAAAAAGTTGGGTATTAACTTTCCAATGCAAATTTGTTTGTTTTTCTGAATTATATATTTTAAACCGAAAATTTAAAGGTTTATTTCTAGAAAATGCTATAGCAGCCTCGACTGGGACCACCCAACCTACATTTGCACGTGTTTAACGTTTTGTGATCGCAATGAAACTATTCAGCCGTATACATTACCGGATCAACAGACTCACCTACTATGAGCTACGTATTTCATCCGAGCCAGTTTTTGACTCTCTCGTTTTGTCCCAGGAGTGTTGCAAATGTTATGGCTGGTATTGTACAACGACCCTTCTCATCTATTTGAATCCGGTGAACTTTTTTGTGCCAATGCTAGTAGCATTTGAAATTTAATTTTTGTGTTATTGTAAAATATTTCATTTTATCCGGGTCAGTTATTTAGCTTATTAGTTGATTCGAAACAATGTAAAATTACCTCTAATGTCAACCTCACAGTCTAAGACGAAAAACAATTTGGATCTACCCGTTTTACTTTCAACCATAATCCCTCATCTCACTAGTTCCTATGTTCGTGAGCTCAGATTTCAACATGGGAGTGCACTTAAAAAAGTGTCTTCAACAATGCATCACACGCACAATGTTTTCTGGACCACTTGTAATAAAATGCATTGTCAAAATCAGACCAACGCTCCGAAAGGAAATGCATTTTAAACGTGCTTTTCTCCCAACCATTTGTTTGTTTAGAAATTAACCGGTATAAGTATTATGGCCCCCATGTGTAGATATCAAGTCATGGACTAAATTTCAAGGTATTTGAAAGCATTTTTCGCTCATATTGAAACATTTGAACGTGCGACGTAATTCATCTGCAAATTTTACTTTCCTACTCCCGTGAGTGCATTAAGACGAAATCATTTTCAGTAGGTACTTTTCGTATTGCTCCAGCTATGCTGCACACGTTATGGACTGATAATCCGATATACGCGCACCCTAACAAGAGTGTTTTAAACTATGTGTCACAGGGATTTTTTTCTTAGTTACTTATATTTATTAGCATTTTCAAAACTAAATTAATTACCGCAAAGAAAGGATGTTAATGTGAGGGTACTTAAGCATCTTTTTTCTCTTTTTCGTTTCATTAAAACGTGTTAAAAAAAGGGCCAAGGTTCCGAAGAATGTCATAATTTTAAAGAACATCATTTTTTTATCTTCTTATTCTGGTCTTAAATTGCTCTTCTTACTTTCTTACTCTCGTGAATACATTATGATAACACTATTTTGGCTAGTTAACTTTTGTACGGCTCCACCTATGTTGAAAATGTCACGGCTAGCATTGTACAACAATCCTTTTCATGTCTTTCACTCCGATGAACTCTTTACGCCAGCAATATCAGCGTAAGAAATATCACAACAATTTTTTGTTTTGTTAGAGTGAATATTATATTCTTTCCAAAGCTCTCCACTTGGCGCAGTAGATGATGCGTCCGTGTGAAAAATTGTCTCAAATCCCAACTGCCTACCTCATAGTTCTAGACGCAAAATAGATCAAATTTCCCCATTTTACTTCTAACATCAATCCCTCACACTCGTATCACTAGTTCCTATGTTCTTATGCTCATAATTCAATACGAGTACGCACTAACGAGAGGGCTTTCAGCAATGCATCACATGAATTATACTTTTCTTAGTCACCTGTATTTTAAATGCATTACCAGAATCCGACTACCGCGACAAAAAGGAACTCAATTTGTCATGCTTTTCTCCGAATCATGTTTTCGACAATTATCATGGGTAATACGATAACCATGTATGAATAGCAATTAAGGATCTAAATCATTTGTCTCAACACTTAATTAACATGGGTAATACGATAACCATGTATGAATAGCAATTAAGGATCTAAATCATTTGTCTCAACACTTAATTAACATGGGTATTACGATAACCATGTATGAATAGCAATTAAGGGTCTCTGTGTCAAGGTATTTTAACGCGATTTTTGCTCTTATTTCAATTTAAATGCTCACAATCGAATGCATTTTTCAACTAAGCATAACGAGGATTGTGTTTCTTTGTAACTTATTTCAAATGCACTGTCAAAATCAGATTAGGCAAAGGAAAAGAACTCATTTTTGATGTGCTTTTCTGTCAATCATTTTTTGATTCAACATTTTACACGTGTATCACGATACCAATGTGTTATTATCAGTTAAGGATGTTTTAGGTTAAGGTGTTTTAAAAAACAATGTATCGACATTTCATGTTTGTACTTTATTGGAAATAGATGTTTTTCTTTCTTTTCTTTCTTTCTTTCTATACGTCAGCTTCTCCAAAGTGGAAAATGAGCACAGTACAACTTGTGTACGTGTGCATTGTGTGATATATTCAACGTTAGAACACTTGAAACTCGTGTTGGAATAGGTTCTCGAATAAGGGATATTGCAACATTCCTTTCAACATTCAACAAATTTAACATTCATTTCAAATGTCCAAGAAAACCCAAGGTTTTGTGAAATTAACATATCATTGATAATGCTCAGAAAACTGCTTCATGACTTCACAGGATCTCAGCCCTTCATTAAAAGTTTGGAGATAATCCAAGGTTTTATGAAATTAGCATCTCATTATTAGTTATACCCAGAAAACAACCTTATGACGTCACAGAATGGCAGCCCTTCATCAAAAGTTCATAGAGCCATGACGTAGCAGTCTAGCGTTCACCAAGCCCCTCCTACCACTCGCATAGACCCTTGAATTATGTCTATCATTGTAATCTCCGTCAGTCAGGTTTTTATCCGCTCGCCTGTCTGGTTTATACACAACACGCTACTATGAAGACGTCTCTTCAATGTCAAATTGTGAAGGACAAATCTTTTAAACTTGTGATGCTCGAACGGCAGACGAGGGCTATGGCGTACACTGGCAGGGTGTTCGGATGGGCGGGCAGAGTGTGCACAACCACCGTAGATTTGTATTTCTTCACACGTTGACTGCGATGGGTTAACTGAAGTTTATTTCAACTCAAATTGAAAGCCAAAAGGGGTTAAAAAATTTTTAAATACCAGACACTAAAAAGGTAAATTAAATATCATTTATTTAAAAAAAATTGTTGACATTTTTTCAAACAACCCATCTGTGGGTCGTTTCGCAGGTGGAAAAACTTAAGCACGACCTACCGATGAGTTGTATCGCAAGCAGCCTGTTAAATATGATGTTAGACTTCTATTTAGACTTATAAATGATTTGTTAATTGATTGATCTTAATTTTAAAATTGATGTTATATAAAAAAGTTTAGACTTTTTGAAATTTTATAATGAGACATAAATCAAAGGTGGTTTTATAATGAATGAAAGAAGTCAACGCTACCAATTAGTAACTGAACTTAAGGGTTTTGTATCATGCCTTTTATTTTTCGAATTATTGAAACGCATTTCCGAAAAGAAGCAACTCGTTATCTACAGTAACCAACACTTATTTAAACTGAAACAAATAGTTTATGAGGGAATCGTTGAAAAAAGTAATAAAAAAACAGAGTACATGTACACTCGGTCCTCCATTCCTTAAATAAAATTTTCACAATTTGTCGCGAGATAATAAGAAACGCTCCAGCGCTTTTGATGAACGAAAAATATTTTATATACGTAACATAATGCACTTAGTCTGTACTGAAAATAATTTATTGCACATAAACACGTTTGTATTTGCACTCTCATTTGCTTGCGCAATGCCATAATTTTGCTGTATCATACATTGGATTTCATATCCACAAATATGGATGTAAAATAAAGACCTCGTGATTTTCAAAATGAACCTTGAATTTTGACCACGGCTAAAACTGAACAAACATTCAGCGAGTCTTTTTCAAGTTCGACTCACGTGTGTGTATTTCAAAATAAAAGTCCAAATCTTACTCAAAATACCTTCGAGTTAAATTCATTTTTTATTAAAAAGAAAATTCATGACGTTTGTTGATGATAAAACTGTGTTGTCACCGCTCAGAAATGCTTTCGTTATATTTAAAGTTAATTCTGATGGCGTTCAGCGCGCTAACATGCGTGTCTAATCAGCGAAATGTCAATCATCCCGCTGATGTCAATCATGTCTTGTCACGGCAGTGAATGTCAATTATTTCCATGGGTCAAATCAGTTCCACATTGAGGAGAAATTTTCTACTCACAGAGAGACTCATTCGAATCAGTGCAACGCGTTCATTCGCGATCTTCTCGCCGTAATGTTGCATTACGGAAGCTCACCGCCCGTAATGTCTGTGTTTTGTCTGGGTAATGTCTCAGCTTTGTCTGAGTAATGTCTATTTTTTGTGGGGGTAATGTCGCTACTTTGTCTGAGTAATCTCTGTATTTTGTCTGGGTAATGTCTCAACTTCGTCTGAGTTATGTCTATTTTTTGTGAGGGTAATGTCGCTACTTTGTGTGGGTAATGTCTGTACTTTGTTTCAAAGTAATGCTTGTATTTTGCTTGTGCAAAATGTCTGTATTCTTTCTAAGTAATATGTCTATATTGTCTGGTTAATGTCTGTATTTTGTTTGAGTAATGTCTGTATTTGTTTAGGCGTAAATCAGACTCTCATACTCCTTCTTTTCCTCGCAGTGAGAGCCCTTTGTCATTTCATTTGGCCGAAATCTTCAAATTTAGGTCTTTCTTAATTTAAATTTGACTTTAAAGTGCAAGCAGCGTTTGGTATCCCTCCAGGATAAGCAGACGATCAGTGGTCTTTGTGGCCAAATACAATTCGAACACAAGTATAAACATTGGGCCAGAAAAAACGTCCAAAGCTGACTGCGACCCTCGGATGAAGGCCAGACGCAGGTGCGCCGCATCTGTGTCAGAATGAAGCACTTCTTCAGCTCGGCTCAGACAGACGAGCACCAAGCGTACACAATCTCTGTGTGCCGCACACCAACGTGTAAACAACCAGGAAAATACTCCTAAGTCAATAATGCTGCAGAAGATAGACAGATAACTTAACGACACAAATTTATGAAGTAAAGTTAAAATATTTGGGGCATGACTTTGTTCAATCTGAATGCGGAACGCATGACCGCATTCTACCTCTCGCATTGTTGTGTACCGAGTCGCATGTCAGCCGGCGTATACCCGCACACAGACGTAGGCGGACGTACACACGTAGAGGGACGCTCACACTCGCAAACGCCCGTACACGCGTAGACGAACGCACACCCGTAGACGGACGCACAGACACACGCACACCGGTAGACGGACGCACACAGACGTAGACGGCTCACACAGACACCCAAAGAAAAGCCTCGTCTACGCGGCAGCAGAAGGAAGCGTGAAGCCTGCATCTGCTGGCCAGACTAAACACGGCGAGCTTCCTCCGTATCGTGTTCCTTGCCCGCACTCGGGTGCTGGGAACCGCTTCGTGGTGTGTGCCTGTCTTGTGCCCGCTTCCCTCTCACCCTCTTCGTTGTGGCGCAACGGTACGAAGAGTGGGCATCTTCGGTCATATTCTATTTTATTGCCGGGGTCCTGCTTTATGATAATACGCGACAGTACAAAGAGTTTGAGTGTATATTTGCTATTCTATTTTATTGCCTCTTCTATTCTATTTTATTGCCTATTCTATTATTATTCCATTGATGTTGATGTTCTATTTTATTGATATTTGATTTTATTGCCTGGGTGGTGTTTTATGATAATTCGCAACAGTACGAAGAGTATATATATTCGGTCATCATTCTTCTATTTTATTGTCGTGGTGATCGTGTGTTTTACTTTGTGGGTGTTGTTTATTTTGCATGCATGTGGTGTTTGAAAACTGCCAGATTTGTTTAATGCTGATGCTTTTAGGCATTTTTTCTTTCTTCAATGTCATAATTATCAATCTCAAAACCAAAAACCGTTGTAAGTCTATTCCCTACAGAGTACCATAGGTCGTAAAATTGACTGTTGTGAGGAAAGGATAGCAAGAAGCACCTAGATAATGTACAATCGTTTGTATGACCTTTCTGCTTAAATTTGACATTCAGTTCACTTCAAAATTATCTGAACGCCTCGCAATTAAGATCTGTGCTCGTCAGACGGAAGATTTAAACTAACGTTGGGGATAGAAAATTTCAAGAAACGGTTTTAGCGCAGTAACGATCCCCATGACAGACAGAAACGATCAATGCATGGTGATCCAGTTGTGTACGTCAAACGATTCTATAAATTAACTTTGCGACAGTGAAAAATAATTGCTGTGTAAAAATCTATGTACGCTAATAAAAACAGAGCGTAAACAACAGCAACTGTTTCATTTCTTAGATGATTTAAAACCTGAAAAAAATTGTCACAGAGCGGAACTCAATTTTGCCTTGACGAAAAATTTTATTTGAAGTTTTAAATTTGAGAAATTGAAGGTTCGCGAAAGGAGGCATAAAAAACGCAGGAAATCAAAAGCAAGGACGGTGAGATGTAAACATTGTGCACAAATTAGATAAGTTAAATGAAGGCGTTGCAATTAGAATGAATAATGATGAAAAAATTTCCCCAGTTACAGCAAACATTCGGAATGAAATTTCAAAATTTTAAGTTTTTTGAATTGAAATGAGGTAGAGGCTGCATGTTATAATTTGTTCTCTAAGTGACAATTGAGTTTTTAAGTGCTAATGACTAAAAATTTACACGTACAGCGTGCGTGAAAAATTATCCGGGACAAATTAAAGTAAAGTTTTAGGAAATTGATGTACTCAATGGCTGATTTCTTCCCTATGTTCGAGTAAACTAATTTTGCTAAAGTGAATTCAACTTAAAAACACACAAATTCTTCACATCACAAAAACTCGTCAATATAATCACGAAATAAATGTAAACCACGTGAAGCCTCACATATATATCACATTTCGTTTCCCAATTTTAACTCAATTCCAAAACAACTTGGTGTTGTCAAAACATTGAAGTATTTGTCAAAGCACCACTGTAAGAGTCCCAATAGTATAAATGCAAGTGGGAAACAAACACTCATGACAAAAATTTAAATGAGATACAACATTCGACTTAAGGTATTTATATAACATTTGAGTCTAGGCATAATATTTATTCAACATTCGAGTTTAGGTATTTATTAACATTCGAGTCCAGGTATTTCCATAACATTCGAGTTTAGGTTTTTATACAACATTCAATTTTAGATATATAACACTCGAGTTTAGGTATATGACACTCGAGTTTAGGTATTTATACAACATTCGAGTTTTGGTATATAACACTCGAGTATAAGTATTTATATAACATTCGAGTTTAGGTATTTGTATAACATTCGAGTTTAGGTATTTATATAACAATCGAGTTTAGGTATTTATTCAACATTCAAGTTCAGACATTTATATAACGTTCGAGTTTAGGTATTTATATAACATTCGAGATTATATATTTATACAACATTCAAGTTTAGGTTTTTATATAACATTCGAGTTTAGGTATTTATACAACATTCAAGTTCAGACATTTATATAATGTTCGAGTTTAGGTTTTTAAATAGCATTCGAGTTTAGGTATTTATATACCATTCGAGATTAAATATTTATACAACATTCGAGTTTGGGTATTGATATACCATTCGAGATTAGATATTTACTCAACATTCGAGTTTAGGTATCTGAGTACCTCTAGTTGTAAAGTTGGACGCCTGGAAGGAAGAGATTACATTCACGCAAAAAAAGCAAAATAGAAAAACAAGACGTGGACCACAGGCCCCACATGCCTGGGGTGTGCGCATGCGCGGATACGAGTCGTGTAGAGGAGATGTAGCGGGCAAAATAAAATAAATAGTTCTTCACTGAAGGTGACCGGGGGAGAATGCTCGCACACAGAGCATGTTGCTGGGCGAGCTGCTCGCGTAGCGTTCTATCCTGGTTTCAACATATTGAAAAGATATAATAATTGCAGTGATGTTACATGCGAGGCTGGGATATTAACTGAGATTTTGATTTTGCCATTCTCGGTCCACCCTGATTTCAGCCATTTCAAAAGATGTAATAATTGCAATGATGAACTTCACACTCGAGGCTGGGATCTGAATAGAGACTGTGATTTTGACATTCTAGGTCAATTGGTTTTAAGAAAAATGATGTGAGGTAGAGGTTGCATGTTATTATTTGATCTCTAAGTACATGGCTGCAATACATTTAGTAATTTCGAATTTAAACCAATCCCAAAGATTTAAAATCCCCATAATATCCCAATTCCAAAGACTCTGAGTCCTTGACATGTGATCTAAAGCCAAATTAATACAAGTCATTAATAGCACTTTGGATTTCGACTCATGTATTTTTTTTAACACACAAAGCTTATGCAATGTAGCATAAATTCCAAGTTTTGTGATTCTGAAAACTCGTGAACTATGGCCGAACTATTATTATTGTCGGGGTCATGTTTTATTTACCAACCTCAGAGCAAATTGTAGACAACCTTAAATATTCCCATACTAGATAACAAAAAAGCACAAAAGCCATTTTAGTACGAAGACAGAGGGGGGAAAATGAATGGTTTGTAACTTTTAATTCGCACTAATCAGTGTGCATCGACAGCCTAAAAATCTTAAGAATTAATTGTCAGACAGTGGTTTCGATTTAAAACTTTCTGTACTGATTCATTATTGTTTCCTTTCTTCGAAATAAAATTCAATCGTAGAGTGGTTTGAATTTTTAAACTCTCGCGAGACCACCACAATTGTTTTATCAAATAGTCCGAGTTTTTCGCGAGTCAAAAAAAAAAGTAAATCACTCGACATTATTTAATTAATGAACTAATGCCAATCGTTAAAATTCTACACATCTGTTAAAATTCTATACCAAATTTGGTGAATCAAACCCAATCTGGAGTTGGCTTTCGTACCTTGAAGAAAAAAGTAATTTCTCTATCCATAAATTAATCTAGTTAAATTAAAGCTTTATTCTTTGAATTAATTACTATACATTTTCTATTCATTACATGCATGGAAAGTACATCTAAAGGACTTGAATAAAAAGGGAGCAATTAGTGAAATGAAAGTCAAATTAAATATTTTTTTTTTACAAACAAGAAGCTGGAGAGAATTTTTTCATTCATCGTTATTGCGTAACATCAAATTTTCTAAAAAGTATTGAGATTAGATTAGTCGTTAGTTTTAGCCTCCCTACCCGCAGCAACAAATGCGATCCAAAGAGAGGAAGGAGGAAGGCACCATTTAGTATGGAGTTAAGGAAACGCGGAATCTACGCAGAAAGGGCATAGAAACAGTAAGTTGGGAAAGAAGATTATGAAACAAGATCAAAGTTGAAGAAGGAAGTAGTAGGTGTTGAAAAACAGAACAGCAGTGAACCGAGAAAAGGGTGGTCCGTAACAAAACAAAATCCTATTCTACTGCAACAAAAAGAAAGCCTACCTAACCTTTAGCTCGGGCCCTCACATAGTCCCCCTGGGAGCGCCAATTCCAATAGATACAATAGTTGTATCCCCCTGAGGGGAAAAGTATTGAGATATCAAGTTAAGAAGTGCATGGTTGAGTTTCTGTCGAAAACACGTCGACTGAGGCATTTTTTTCCACTTATGAGTCGTATAAAATGGCAGATAATCTAGGCTTGCAAACTTCATACATTTCTGGTGTTAGCGGAGCATCACATGAAGAATCCGTCGCTAATAAGGGATAGTGACTAACGCTCGCAGTACAGATTAAACTGTTTTAACGCTAGTTCATTCCACCAAGTGAAATATATCAGTGCAATTTGACTTAGAGACTAAATCCATAATGCGTTATTTCTCCAAAAAATTAACGCAATTAAAGTTGGACATCAGAGGCGATGAGTAAATCAAATCAATGAATTGATCTCGTACTAATGTAAGGTGACCTCTGCCTCATAAATTTTTTTTTAACAATTTCAATTATGAAATTTCATTCTTGATGGTTGGTATAACTGTGAAAAAATTTCATGAATGGACTAAACACATATTGCTTTCACATTGCTTGCATTGCGTCCTCCTAGTGGCATAGCTGCGCTTTATTTCTACGATCGAGTAAGGTAAGTACCCGCCTTATTATCGTTTTTCTTAGCAGCAAAATGTTTCAATGCTGGCGAAGATTTGGACCAAAAATGATGCAACTGGATTTATTGAATTTACAGACACAGACCTACAAAGTTTCATCTAGAGCTTGGCGATTACCAGACGGTTTTCCAGGGTGTCCACAAAATGTCTCCATTGAATGATATATGTAGTATACATGATACCGGAACTATACAACAGTTTAATTAATTCTGATACACACATACATCGGTCGGTGGATACGTTTTTTGCGGACACCCTGTACAATACTTACTTTACTCAGGCCAATTTACACACAAATAATCCACCAGTCTCGTTCTACATAGAGTTCGCTTGATGAAGCAGATGAGTATCAGTGCAGGCTAACTGTGAGCGAAAGCACTCAAGATTTAGAATTTGAAGTACACTTTCACAATGTAACTGCGTTGACAGCCTGTGGGTAGAAGCCAGACTCTTGCATAGGTAGAAGGCCTTTGCCACAAACTTTGGTGTTTCTTTGGTATTTTTTAAAATAAACTTGTAATCTTAAGTATCGTCTCTATTGTTAAAACTAAAGATTAGCGGTAATAACTCATGCCTCATTTGTAAAATGGTCAACTAAAATTGTAAAAATGTTTTTTATTTGCATTAAATAGTTTTTTATTTTATTACGTATCCTTCCAGTGAAAATTGCATGCTATGACTGTCTTGAGGCACACCCATATCGTGAGTCCCACATGTGACACGAAAAAAAGTAAAAAAGCCAAAAAATTACTTTTTAATTTTTTCGCCCTGCCAAGTTTGACGTAATAGTAAAATCAAATAAATAAATAGACAAATAAATAAATGAAACAAGTAAATAAATGAATAAAAAGTAAACAAACCTCAATTTCTTTTTTTCCTCCGTTTCTTCATCATCTTTTATTCGTGGATGTTAAAGAAAAAGAAAATGAGATAGGAGAAACTGGCTCATCGCAGCAAAGTTATGCATTGTCGCCTACGACTTAAATACGAGAACCACGTGTTGCGCCCCATTTGAGTACGTAGCTGAGCTGAATAGCATCTTCGGGACTGGTAACGCATATGAGCTTCCTGCTTGTTAGCGTGATTAACCAGCAGGGTCACTATACGCACGTGGAGAACGTAGAATGTTGTGCGCAAAGCTTCCTAGAGTATTGAAGGCCCGAGGTAAAGGCCATGTGGTACACACTGTAAGCCCGTATCAGAGATACAAGATGCTGTGAGCAGAGCTGGGGTATCGAGGGCCCGAGGCAAAGGCCATGTGGTACACACTGTAAGCACATATCAGAGCTACAAGCTGCTGTTTGCAGAGCTTGGGTATCGAGGGCCCGAGGTAAAGGCCATGTGGTACACACGTTACGCACGAACCAGAGCTACAAGATGCTGTGAGCAGAGCTTGGGTATCGAGGGCCCGAGGTAAAGGCCATGTGGTACACACTGTAAGCACGTATCAGAGACACAAGATGCTGTGAGCAGAGCTGAGGTATCGAGGGCCCGAGGCAAAGGCCATGTGGTACACACTGTAAGCACGTATCCAGAGCTACAAGATGCTGTGAGCAGAGCTTGGGTATCGAGGGCCCGAGGTAAAGGCCATGTGGTACACACGTTACGCACGTATCCAGAGCTACAGGATGCTGTGAGCAGAGCTGTGGTATCTAGGGCCCGAGGCAAAGGCCATGTGGTACACACGTTACGCACGTATCAGAGCTACAGGATGCTGTGAGCATAGTTGGGGTATCTAGGGCCCTAGGCAAAGGCCATGTGGTACACACTGTAAGCACGTATCAGAGATACAAGATGCTGTGAGCAGAGCT